>VYZQ01059098.1:76239-92931 GCA_013400655.1 Mystacornis crossleyi | reverse complement strand
TCTACCGGTGTGAACTGCTGCCCTGGTCACTCACAGCCTTAGCAAGAGACAATGGGCTCTTACAAGGAGGTAGGAACCCATCAGACAGTATCGATTGGTGAGACGGAAAGCAGCATCCACACGCCAGTGGCAGATCCTCATTAAGTCCTGGCAGAAATTACAGACACGGAGGGATATTTTAAGGCAAGATCCAAGGAGGGACAATAAAGCTGCTTTGCACATATTTACAGAAGTTACTTTGCAGTTCACTGGGCAGCATGAGCTTTATTGGTGTACCCCCAAAAACAGGTGAGCAAGTAATCATGATTTTCTGGGACAAGGGGCAGCAACCAACATCTTAAGTATGAATGAGAGCTGCCCTGCCAGTCTGGCTCATATGACTGATGAACTCTTTTCAGGTGTTAGCCACTGCGGGTAACTTTTTGGTTGCCTTAACACATCACTTCACCTTAAAGATTGTAAGAAGCTGGGTTTTTTAGGATAGATGTAGTATCATTCTCCTTTACCCATATTACTTCTATTTGGAGCTTGTAGTATAATTATTTTTCTGTGCAGCAGTGGAAAACTTTCTGCTGCAAATTGTGGATAATAATTGCCTTTTATATGTCTCACTTGTTCGAAGGCAAGCTCTGGGAGACAGGGGCTGCTTTTTAACTTCCATTTGTGCAGCTCCTGTATGATAGATCAGGACAAGGGTTCCTAGAAACTCCTTCAGTACAAGCAGTAAAAACAGTTACAAGGTAATCCTAACCTCCCAAAATATCTTCAAAGAGTCAACACGAACTTCAGTGTTTTAAGTCATGTCAGGAAGAGCCTAATGGCAGTTTACCCACAAGAACCTGATCTTCCTCATCATTGGCAGCCAGAGGCACCTAATGGCACGTTAGAGGCAGCACAACAAGAGAAGATCAATGTGACACAAAAAGAAGAAAAAAACCCAGCCCAGTGGTGTGTGGAGAAAGCATTGTAAGGCTCAGGGGAAGCAGCTGCTTTGTCATCTGTAAGGCTCTGTAAAATACCACTATCTGAAAAGAATAGAGGAATTTTAAAAATAGTAATCCATTTTCCCTTCTTTAAAGATTTGTCACCCCCATCATTTTCTCTTCTGCAAAGTTCTACTCTCTATCAAAGCCTTTTAATTTTAATATTAAAGTGACATATCACTTTTTTTCCTCTTTCCTTTTATTTGGGGGGTTGTGGGGGAGGATTTGAATATTTTCCTTCATTGTTGGATTTATTTTTTTCCAGTCCAAGGCTGGTTTTGAAATTCTAAGCAGGGTTACAAGTTTTGTAGAAATTCAACAACCCTCTGTTTATCAAAAAAAAAATGAAATCTGTGATTTAAATCTCTGTCATACTGTAAAAGGGTATGAACACACTCTTTTCAACTGTTTCATTGAAAGTCTTTCAGCAGGTAAAGTAGGACTAAGCACAAGAGAAAGCTCACCTTCAAAGGTGTTGGGTCTAGTGGTCTCCCAGATACCTTCCCCAGCACAGACTGCCATCCTCAGTTTGGTAGAAGGACACAAAGTCTTTCTCCTTCCAGTTGTCACTTCGAGTTTGAGTGCGTCTGGCAGACTGCACAAACCATCCCCTCTTAAACAGGTACTGGATAAACAGTGGACACCACACTGTGGTTGATATGAGCCATTTCTTAACCATTCTACCAAGACCTGAGTGGAAATGGTAATAGATGGGCTGCCATTTAAAGTAAATCACTGCTAGAGCAGCAGAAGTCCTCACCCAGAAACCAGGGAAAATTATCCTGATGTAATGACCAGAGCAAAGGACTCAGGGAGCAAATGGTCCTCACTGGCAAACAGGAAATGGCCTACCAAGGAATACTTTTATTAAAAGCAGATTAAAAAAATGCCTCTAACAGGCAGAGAAACAGGGCAACAACAAGGCATTCTCAAAGCATAACTGTAATTTATAGCCTTTTCTTCCAGAAAGAGACCAGCCATGGCAGATGGATGCCTTTCTCCTTCTTGGCCAGCGCCACCGAGCATGTGAGATTTTACGGCCTTTCAAGGCCTGTCTCAGCTGGCTGAGCTGTGGCTGGCCCTGGGCTCTGCTCCACCACCCAGCACCTCCCATCAGTCCTCCTCCACAGCCATGCAGGAGTGTCACCCACACAGCACAGGGACAGCTCCGGCCTTCCTGGGGGTGCAGAGGACTTGGCTGAAGATGCCAGCTCTGCCTGCTGCTTTCTGACCAGCCCATTAAAAAAAGAAGATATCTCCCACCTCTGAGAGCAAAGGCAGACTGCAAATTGCCCTGGAAGCATGGGGACATGCTGATAGCTTTTCCATTTCACAAGAAAAGTGACTTCTGGGTGGGGGTAAGGAGGAAATAGGCAGGGGTGAGGGAAGGAAGAGCATGGGGGAGTTGGTCCCCTGGCAGAAGTGCGAACAGTCACGACCAGATGCTCAAGCAGTCACGATGCTGAAACTTGAAAGGAAACAAGAAAACTGAGTTAGTGCCATACTTTTTCTTTGTTTGCAGGTCTGGGTGCTCCCAGGGAGTAAAAATGCAGCCTATACAAAGCCTAAACAACATTGTGCTCTACCAAGGGCAGCATAAAAAAAGAGAATTTAAGGCTTCCTTTTTTCCAATGGGAAAATCATTCCTCTCTTGTACTGCAAGTACCTCTTGACAAAAAATGATGCTACTGATGAAAACTCATGCAAAATTTTGAAGGAATGATTCCCAAGATCCTTAAATATTTACTTTATAGGACTCAGTTAACGTCTTTGATGCAGAGAAACATAAGGTTGATGGAGACAAGACCAGCAAGTTCTGAACCAGCTCCTGTAAAAGCAGAATTCTCAAGAGCAAATAGCATCATTATCCATAAAAATGACATTTCATTTACTGTAGGCTTTTTAAGAATTCCTGATCTGTTCACAGAACTGCTGTTGATTGGAAAAGCTATTTTTCATAGGAGTGACAGAAATTACCTGCCCTTCTCTGTGTCTAGTACTTACTTTTCTTCCTTCATTTAGCTGCCTTGAGAGCAACACTAATTTAACTACATTACTGCAGTCTGCCCAGGCAGAGACAGTTATATCAATAAAGAAGTCTTAATATATTTATATGTGGTATCAACTAATACATCAATATGGTGGTTATACAGATTTAATAAATTTTTGTTTCTCCCCTAGTCACTAAGTAGAGGAAACTCTTCAGAATAGCTATAGTAAGCATGTACAATAGCTGGTAAACTTTCATATCAGTTTGATATGATTGATAGAATTGAGATGAGAAATGTCCTCTGGGCTACGAACAACCAGAAAATTTTTTAAGAGATGTTATTTTACTGGTGGGTTTATTTCAGCTCTAAAGCTAGACAGATTTCAGACAGTGCATACTGACGAAATGACACATTCAGTGGTTTCACCTTGACTGCGACCATTACAATATTGCTTGATCCTGTCACTCTTATTCCAGAGATAATTCCTTTTTCTTCTTCCAAGCAGAACAAAAATAAAGTGTGTGCCTGCCTTTTTTTGCTCCACCTTTGTGCAGTGCTAGGACAGGGGAAGTTGGCTCATGATGATTTGAAATAACCAATAAATAGATGGATATATTACAGCAGAGCTGGCAATTATCAGTTGATAATGGAACTGTCAAGGGGTACGTAAGAAGGAAACATGTCTGGCTATGCAGAGTCCTGAGTCATCCATAATTTTTTGTTACCTCATTTCCAAATAGTTTAACTTGTATTCAATATCGTATAAAACTAAGTTTATAGTAGAGAGGCCGTGAGTCAAAGCATTCTTCAAAAACTTGGTCTTGAAATTCTTATAATATCTTGAAAAATTGTGCAGTTAATTTGGTTGTTCTAAAAGTGACAGCACTGGCAGTTTGAAGGTCTGAGCATGCAGTATCCATTCTCATGAAGATGAAAGGAGGAGCAGAGAGCACAACTCACTTGTTTTGGAGAATGCTCTTCACAGATGCAATCAAAGCCTTCTTTGTGGAGCAGGTGAGAAATTTTTCAATTAATGATTCCCACCTCCCCAGTAGCTAATCTTGACTTGCTAAAAATTGTTGTTAGGTTTAATTTGAGGAAAAAAATTAAAATTTCTGTGTTCAAAGTATTTTGGTTTAAAATTCAAGCAAAATCACCATATGATTTTATCTGAGCTGTGTGCTCTAAATATTTTTAATCCTAAACATTTTTGAGATTTTAATTTTGCACTGTAACCAAAAGAAACATTTTTAAGACTTGAATATACTCCCACTTAGTGCTTGGGGTTTTTTTTTTCCTCTGAGAGGGGAGTTTTGAATAGTTTGGTTCAACGGACATAGGAGTCACAGGTGGAGACAATTTGCAATGTGATATTTTGACATGGTCCCATTTTTCTTCTCCAAAATGAGTTTTCTGCAAAAAAAATAAAATTCCAAAATTCAGGAAAAATATTCCATCAATTTTTTTTCTTACCAGCTTTGACCATGTTATTCATCTTTCCTTCCACTAACATATTCCCTGTTTCCCACCTCTATTTTGATCTCTTTAAGTTTACAAAAAGAGCTTGTCCACAAAAATACTACATGAAAGAAGTCAAACATCTGAGTAAAAGATAAACTCAGCTCATTAATAAGTTGCTGGGCAGGAGAAGTCACCCTTCTCTTGCTGAATCATTGCCATGTGCTGCAAACTTACTGTGAATACCTTGAGACAAAAGAAAGCAATTACTGTAGCATTTTAAAGCCTCAAAACTTTATGAAAATTTTAGATATTAGATGTTATTGGTCCTACTAAGTCTGAGACCATGAAAGCTGAAAGTTTGCCCAGTGAGAACCAAAGAAATATGTCCTCATAACTGATATAGTAAAGCTTTACTGCCACCTTTTTCCAAAGCACAAGTTAGGGACCCTATTAAAGGAAGCATGTAAATCCACAGCTAGCTTCACTTACTTATAAAGGAATAAAACAAGTCTTACTCTTTAACACATTAGTCCATTTGGAAGGCACTGGCGGCCAGAGGATTTTAATCTGAGTTTTCCAGAAAGACAGTATCTACTTGATCTCTTTTGATAGAGCTCTCAGTGGAAATAGACATTATGTCAACAAAATCACTCATTTTCATCTTCGAAGGATGTTTTGAAAAAGCTGTGATGTTAAAGGTTTATTTCTTAGCTGAGAGAAAACGTAAGAAGGAATGGGACTATTATTCCATAGTCAATCTGAGTCTACATAATTTTACCTTCCCCTCTGGGTTATGACTTTCATTTCTGTTGCCAGTAAATTTCAGGTTTTATTGTGGTTGGTGTTGGGTACCTCAGACTGTTATGGCTGGTTATCTCATTCTCACAATCCATTTGATACAACCTAATCCGTTAGTAGTTATTTTCCCACTTAGGATCACAGCCATTATTTCCTCTCTGATACATGGACAGAAAAAAATAGCAGAGAAAAATCAGGTGACAGACTCCACATTGTAGATGTCATAGTCACAAGTCTCTGCAATAAGCAGCATCAACAAAACCTAAATTAATCATAACTGACTGTTCAATAAATCTGTAAACAAATAAAACATTCAAATGCCACAATGACACCCTGGGAGTAAAGAAGAACAGTCCAATGTTTCTCTCAGGAGAGACAAATTAAATGCCTCGCTCTGTAAGCAGCAGAGATGATGAAACGTGGTTTCCTGCAGATCTGTATCTCAAGTCTGTGCTGTCCTCTGGACTCTCTGATGTCTAAGCAACATGATTTCACATCAGCTTCTCCCCTGATGGGGCATGAACCCTCTGCCCCCTCTACCTGACCAACTATTTTCACATAGGTGTTTATTATTTTCGTAGGGGTTTATTGTTTTTCTTATGCTTACATTTCTGACACACTTGGAGAAATCAGCTCACGTGTCAAAATGTTTGGGGCCAGTGTTAACAGGATTTTGGACAACTGATCATCAGACAAATGTAGCATGTAGCATGCTTTCATATTTCACATTTGCTCAAAANAAAAAAAAAAAAAAAAAAAAAAAAAAAAAAAAAAAAAACGCAAGCTAAAATAAAACCTGTCTTTGAACCAAAAGTTGGACACACCTGTTATTTTCGGGGATAAATGGGTAGGGGAAGGGGGAGAGATGAACAAGGAAGTGAAATTATTAGGAAAGGATTCAAAGATGGAGAGTTTGAATAGAGATGAGAAAAATAAGAGGAAAAAGCCCTACATCTAATGGAGGAAAAAAACTACTGCCATGTTCTTTGTAAATGACAGCAGGACTCTGCTTTCCAGCAGCCTGAAAACAAAACTCTGTGGCCTCCACCCCACAAATGGTCTGAAACACAATTGCTGAGAGCGAGAAGAGTCACAGGCACAATAGGTGCCTTATGCCCAAGTTCTCCTGTCAATCATCTGTCAGCACAATTTTCATCTAAATGATTCTCAGGAAACTTCTGAAGCTCACAGAGGAGGAGGAGGAAAAAAAGAGGCAAAGACACTGAAAGAAGACGACAGAGAGCTGTTTGCTTTTACTTCCCAATAAAATAATATGAGTAAAGAAAGTAACAAACAGCTTTTATGAACATTCATTCAGCTGGGGTAATGGACTTTCTATACAGAATATGCACCAACCCTGGAAGTAATCAAGGCCAGGCTGGATGGGGCTTTGAGCAAGCTGGTCTAGTGGGAGTTGTCCCTGCCCATTGGAGAGGGGTTAGAACTAGATGATCTTTAAGGTCCACTCCAACCCAAACCATTCCATGATTATACAATAAATAGAATCCTACCACTGCTCACACTGTGAGTAGAATCATTGCCTCCCCAGACTATGGTGCTCCAGAGTTTCTCTGGCTATTGCACTATGCTTGACTCTGGTTGTTGTACTTGAATAAGAACAAAGGGGAAGATTGTGGTGGGCTGGGAAATGACTGACTCAAATCTAGTTTCTGTTAGTGCCCAACTGCTGGCCTATATGAAATTAATCTATCTACATAATATTTCATTATCACTTTAATAATTAAAATCAATCTTGTCTAGCTGGGTCTTTGAATAACATGTAAATCAGAGTACCACCCTAGCTAGAAATGGGCCAAACTAGTGCCAAAATCTGTACCACATTAAGCTTTCAGCAGGCTAAATTTCAAGGCACAAATCTAGACTGGTCTCATGTCATGGGTTGACACCTCTTCCTGCTTTTTAGGTTTTTCTTCCTTTTGGCTCTGTTTCCTGGAGGAAGTGGTTTGCGGCAACAGGTGCTGTAATTTCCTCCAGAACTGGACAGAACCCATCAATTAACTAATTTGAATATAGACAGCTCTATTGAGCCACTTAGAGAAGGGGTACGCCCTGTGAATTCAGATTAAAAGGAGATGAAGGGCGGGAATCGCTCTCTTGCTCTTCCGGCGAAGACAAAGGTAACAGGGCCCACTCAGCCCCCTTGGGGGGGCTGGGCCGGCCTGGCGGGGCCCGGCTGGGCCCTGCCAACGCGAGCCCAGGTGCAGGCCTGGTGGGAGGCCAGGCCGGGCCATGGTCCAGCTCCGCCGCGGGGCCATGGCCTTCACCTTCCTCCCCTCGGCCCCAGGGGTGGGGGGCCACAGCCCCAGGCCCAGGGGTGGCGGGGCTGAGATGTTTCCCCCCCCCCCTTCCCTTCAAACCCAGCTCTGGCTGCAAACAGCTGCACAGCCGAGGCTGCCGCTTCACGAGAGATAACATCCAGTTTTCAAGGTCCCGCACGGGAGGACTGGCCTCTGCAGTGCTGTAAGTTTTTCCTCCGAGATATGAAACCTGCAATCCTTTCCCAGGAAAGGCAAAGACACAGAAGAAAGGACTGAAGCCTAGAGAGAGGAGAGAGAGGAGATGCTAGAAGCTGAAAGCTCTTTTGTAAACCTATGGTGATGGACTCAGATATAGAAACTCCCTTTTAATTTCATTATAAGCTTTTTGGGGGGGAAAGAGCTTTCCAGCTGAGATGAAGATGATTTTGGATTTGTTTTTTCTCTTCTTCTTTTTTCCTGGACTGTTTCAAACCAAGGTGTAGGCCTGAGGTGAAATGCTAACCTTGGCCCCGATCTGATGAGAGGAGCTACCTACAGAAGGACGTTGAATTTTTTACTACAGGTTTTCTCTCTATTAGCGAGGGGATTTTATCCTGGAGATGGATGAAGAGAACTTTTGTTTTTCTGGAAGTGCTTGTCCTTAAAATTATACCCCCTGCAGCTAAAGGTGAATCCTTGAACACGGTTGTGGGAAAAGCTGTGGATCAAGGTAAAGGGACCCTCACATGTCAACAGAAAACCACCCCAGACGGCGGTCGTGCTGTGACATGGATGCCATGAGAAGATTGTTCTTGTGGAAAAGTTCTATAGCTGAGCAAAAGAGACTTCTCTCACTCAATGGACTGACATAAGATTGTTATAGAGGGGCAAACCAGCTGAATTGCTTTTAAGTTTGTGTCTTTATATTACAGGTGGATGGAGGAGGTGCCGGAGAAAAAGGGGGGTTAATTTGCTTTAATTCCTTTTTATTCCACTTTACTTTTAGTTGTAGTAATAAACTTCATTATATTCTTTAAGTTTGGTGCCTGCTTTGTATTCCTCCCTGTTCTTATCTCACAGAAAAGGGGAAAATGCGAATCAAACCACTACATCTCATTAATATTTTACAGCAGATGAGCAGTCGTCTTTCACAGTGAGTGCCGATAGGCCACGCCCAAATGTAGGCTCCCATTTCCACTTGGACAGAGATGTTGAACTCAGTCTCTCCTCCCATGGAGGTGGGGAGTGTAAGAGAAGGCCCCCACTTTCACTGCGTGATTGCTGTGGTGACAAAAAAGGTGTCCATAAATCCTTCCTTCAGCAGCTTGAGCAGACATAGGTTAAGGTATAAAAGGCTAGGTGTGAGCCCAAGTGGATCTGCTGCCTTTGTCCACAGAAAGGAAAGAATGTGTTACTTATAATCCGTGTCCTCAGTGACCGGTAGGCACCTGCCTTGTACCACATGAAAGCTGTGTAGATATTTACCTGTAAAACTCTAATCCCTAAAGCTGTACAGATGAGATCCTGCATATGAGATAAAAACACAAACCCTATTTAAAAGAAAAAAATCCCTTTTAAAAGAAACTCCTACCTGTTCTGTCCATGTCTAACTAAAATTTACTACCTTGACACAAAAGTCAAAGTTTTAACAGGGATTTGAAGACTGAACTAAATCAACTTCTCTTCTTGAGATACAATTCCGTAAGAACAGTGCCATTTGGTTCTGTGCAGCATACATGTGCTCTGAAAGGGTTTTTACAGACCTAAGAAATCAGGCTTAGCAAAATGGTGTTTCCCCTCCTGAATTACTTGAAAGCTTTGCCCTGGATTGAGACTTGGTGATTTGCTGCAGGAATTGCACCAGTTCAGCCCTCTGCTTGCCAGGACTGGCAGCACCAACCTCCTCAGGTCACCCCCGTGACTGCAGTCTGCCTCACATTATCCTGAAAAACACTCCCAGAACATGCTGAGCAGGGAAATTATACTGCATAGCCATGACTCATTTACGCACAAGAGTTCTCCAGAAAACATGAGGCAACTCTTGGAAGAGTGAGCCCTTGTGGGGTTGAGTATATGGCAAATCTCTCAAGCTTTACTTTCATCCTGCTCTCAGTGCTGTGGGTCTCTGAACTTCATCAGAAAAAATGCTTATTAATGATTCAGCTCTGGGAACTCCAACTGATGTAAAGGAGAAAATGTACCCTTTGAAAAAGATCTGATGGAAATCTTCTCTTTCAAATCTCTCCTCAAGACCTACCTCTGCTGCGACATCTATCAGCCAGGTAATGATCCTTACATGTTCAGCATGACAGGGACAACCCACACCTCTTATTAAAGGTGTTTTGCAGTGACTCATAAACACCATGCAGGGCCCACAGATAATTTATATCATCTTGTGCTTTCATCCCCACCTTCTTTCCTCCCTTACTGTCTCCTTCCTCTTTAAACTTATTTGTTATATTCTTTACAAGACCCTGCCCTCCTCTGGTACTGGGGCAGTACAAGATGGTAATGGCACTCATCCTGCAACTGAAGTTCTGTGCTGATGTCTGTGGGGGTGTCTGTGTGCACATACTTACCTATAAATGTTCACAGGCAAGCACATATGTATATTCATGTGTGTACAAATATATATAAGTGTATACATGTGCATGCGTGTGCGTGTATATGCATATACACATATATACACACACACACACACACCTTGCACCTCCCCACACACCCTCTCCATTCTCAGAAAAGTTACCTGGAGCTTCCTACAACAGAGCTTCCACACACAAAATTACTCATACTTTATTTACATTTTTAAGCCTCAGAAATCATTTCTCTGATGAGCAGAATATTTTGGTTTTAAGTGATTTGAATTAGTTCCCTTAAATATATGCAATTACATTATTTGAAAAATGAAATAGCAGGATCAAATAAGGGTTTACATCTGTCAGACAAACTCTCTTTAAGGAAAATGTCCAAACACAAAACTTTTAATGCTTTTTCCCCCTTGGAACTTACACAAAATAAAACTTAAAATGATATGTCATCATTCCAAGTGAATTTTAGGAGTTACAGAATCACTGCTTGTTTTACTACCTCTATACACATTGTAGAATTGCTTACCATATGAAAGATGTTTGATAATAAAGTGGTAGGTAAAGCATGACAAGCTAAGCTGAAAATAGTTTTAGTCTATTAGTGCTAGGGACAGGGGTAGTTTATTGCTATGGATGACAGCCAGCCCTCTTTGGAATCAGATGGAATTTTGCCACCATGACTTCGTCCAGGCCATTGTTCTGGGACACAGACCAGGGTCTCAGGTCTCAGTTTGATTAGCTGGCTTGATTACTTCAACCAGTAACACTGGTGCATGGAAAAATTAAACACAAGCAATAATGAAATATCTGCTCAGTATCACATTTGGGACACGAATCTTTCACACAAGAGGCCCCATGTGTATATGGGACTCCAATAAAGTCACTGGTGTCTTTGAGAGAAGTTTTATTGATGACACAGCAAGCTCCCAGTTCCCTCACAAGTACAATGCGCTATTCCACAGGCTACTCCCTACTTGGAGCCTACTGCAGTCAAGACTACAAACTTCTCCTTTTGGATGTCCAGCTTCACATGCTTCCTTAGGAGGCTGTCAGTGATTTTCTTCAGTGCTTGAACACATCTCCTTTAGGACAGAGCAGCATGGCCTCAGCCCCATTAAGACTTCAGGCTTGATAGACTCCTGGTGGCAGTTCTGAACATAGTACTGCATTCCCTCCCCACCTGAAAGCTCTTTAAAAGTTTCACATCCAGGTGAATGCCACATCAGTGGCAGATTTTTTAACAAAAGCCACCGAGTGATGCTGAAATGAGTATGGTCTAGGGGCTACAATAGAGATTTAGAAAGACTTTGGAACGGCCTTCTCCCACCCCCATACACGTCAGAGCAGCCCTACTGCTCACACCTTCCAAAGCCACCCTGGTACCCAGGGACTTCACCAACGTATAGGACTGTGGGCCACAAACCAGCAACTAGGAGGCAGGTAAAAGCTGGTACAAAACTTTCATCCTGTGCAGAAGTTCCCTGAACAAACCTGAATTCCGTAATGCCTGAAAAAAAGATCCCAAGTGAGTTTCATACTGTCCAGATAGCATGAAGCTGTCTCCTAGAGGAGACACCTCTGTTCACTACTGCCCTCAGATTCCCAAATAGCATTTCCCTTATCAGATAACAAGGAGCACTCTCAAAATTTACCATTATCACAGTCCAGGTGAGAGAGTATCAAAGTCAGAGACAGTTTTTAAAGCTAAGTTATGCTAAAGAGAACACCATACTGTAAATTAGATTATTATGCTAAGAACTTTGCTGCTGGAAAGCCTCTCAACATCTTACCATGTCTCAGAACCGATGTGAAGGTGAGGATTACTTGTCACATTCTGTAAATCAGTCAAATGAATCGGGTGTACACAGTAAAATGGCCTTTTTATTACAAGCCCTCAGTTGTCACTAAGACTGAGCAGCTGCTCAGAGGACAGCAGTAGCTGCTGTGGCTGAGATGTTGTCATTCTCAGCTCCTGTTTCAAGCCATTCGTGGTATTCTAGAAACCAGTATCAAAACTATGTTTGGATAGGCAGGAATCATTGCAATATATGCAAAGAAAAATAAAAAATGGAACAGTTGCACCAAGTTGATGATCTAAAATATATAAAAACTATAGAAACCAGGTTATTCTAGTTGTCTACTTGCTTCTTGGACCATATGTTGTATTTGCACCAAAATCTCCTGGCTAAGTTGTGGATTTTCTTTAAAAAGTGTCTCATCTTCCTGACTAAAATCCCAGCTGGCACCTTGGACACCTGAGCCATAAGTCACCCAAAAGCCCCTTTCTCTCTCTAGTGACACACAAAACTTAAACTAGTAAACTATTTACTACTGTTGCTGAACTGCAGACCAGCAGTAAGTTTTCAAACAGACACTAAATATTTGCATAAAAGAAGAGTTCAAATACTCTGTTATAATCCAGGAAAAAACTCCTGACCAGAACTTAAACAAGCTCGCTAAACCATATTTGACATGCCTCCAGAACAAATTAAACCAAGGGATATTCCAAAGTATGTCCTGAAAAATCACTACAAACAACAGAAATTACTTCAAAATAACATTATCTGTGCATAAAGCTACCTATCCAGACTGAATTAGGTCCCCATTGAATATAATGGCATAGACTCACCACCTTCATCTTTTCTTTGCTGTCTCCTAGAGTCTTGGGGGTTTTTTTTATAATCTACGGAAAGGGACAGATGTTAGTGTCCTTCTAATTAGGAGGCTTTCCATACACCCTTATGCCCGTAATTCACCTACAGCACATCTTAAGTATTGCTTTCACTGTCAAAAAAACCCCCAAACCTATAAACTGCTCCTGTTCTATGAACAAATTCATCCGAGTGTGTCAGCTTCTACCTCTTTATACTATCAGGAGGAAGACTGTCAGAGCACTTCAGAGGTGGTGAATGGCAAGCCAGGGCTGAGTTCCCCAAAGCCCCTGAAATTGGGACAGGGATGAACCCAAAGTGTCCCAGAGCAAATCCCTGGGTTTACCAGTCACAATTCTGGCTATCTTTGTGTAGCTTACCTCACAAGGAATTCATTTGAGGGAGAAAAACATCTATCAACTTGCAAAAACTGATTAAAGAAGTCTAAAGGAAGCTGAAGCATCCACCTAGACTCCCTAAAAAAAAAAAAAAAAAAGGCAATAAATGCCTACCATTTGGTGCAATGCAGTGTATTCCAAGGGCAAGAACTTTTGTTCTTCAGAATTATTTTTATAATGTCACCTCTGCCAGGAATGATTTAGGAGCTTCTAGATAAGGGGATGAATTTCATCAGACAGAGATCACCTCAAGTCTCCCTTCAGCTTCTTGATGAATAAAACACCCTCCCCAGCCCTTTCTAGCACCTCACTGCTACATTCAGAAGTGGAACTTTAAAGGAAAGAAAATTATTAGTGTCTCAGTGTAATAGCCATCTTTAAGAAATTGAGAGCAAACACAAGTGCAATGAGTAGAGATGAGTTGGCTGAGCTTTAAGCAGCTTTAAAACTACCTTAAACCAGGTGTATCCAATCTACTCCCCTGAACAGCTACTTCTGCATAGCAATGCTGTGCCTGCTGCAAGTGAGAACAAATAGTAACTCACATTTTCAGAAAGCGAAGGCTACTGTAGCATTTCAGGTGTCTTAGATGTAGGAATTGCTACTTGCCATTGCCAATGCCTAACTGCCATTATTACTTGCATGTAGGAATCCTGTCTCTTAAACTAATTTATACCACTTCCTATGATAGATACAGCAGGGTATCATCTAAAAGCATAAATAAAGTTTCAATACAAATTTCCCTGTCTGTACAGGTGAGATTTCTGATTAGTCTCACCCACCAGGCCCTTTCTTTTCCAGTGAATGCCAATGAACAGGCACAGGAATACCAGAGCTGGGAAATTATTTGCAATTCACTCCTTCTGCCAACAAAAGTAGCTGCTAGAAGTGGATGTCAATTTTCCCCCTTGTAATCCTTCTGCACAGCTACAGTAAGAAAAAAGAATCCTAAATATTGCGCGTTCCCACTCATGAGTCACCCAAAACAGCACTGTGCTGGGTGGCCACAGTCTGGGCTTGCATTAAGTCCCTTGGACAGCAGCAAGGATGAACCTGAAGTGTCCTATGTAAATTGCTTCAGTTCATCTCTGGATATTCTACATGTAGTTTATTTAGAATATTGAGGTATTCTTTTCTATTCTACCAGGATCTTCTCACTCGAAAATGCTTGATCTGGAAAGATATTTTGTAAAAGTCTCCTTAATCTCCATAGAATTCATAGTCCTCCTACTTCTCATGTACAGACAGTGGTGGAGCAGCACTGTTGGGTTAAGTCCTGATAAGGAAGGCCCAGTTCACACAATACATACATTTCCTAACAGCTAATGTTAAAGAAAGGAACTCAGGCTGTCCCATGTTCAGAGAATAGTGGTTAGAACACTGGAGAAATGGGGATTCATCTTACTGGGGACACTGTTACAAAATTACTTATTCAGCTCAAAAAAAGCAAAGATGCCACATCCAGACAGAGGGTGCAATTGTGCTCCAAATGCTTCAAGAAGAAAACACAAGAGAAGAACTTTCCAAACTCCCAGTGTTGACACATGAAGAAAATGGTTACTAAGAAATGAGATTTCCAGTCATCTGGAGACTGAAGTTCTGGAACAGATTTCCAGAAAAAATGTACTAGGAACAAAACAAAAACCCTTGATCAGTTTTCAAGATAGAGGTAGATGTGTTTGCAAAAGAGAGTTATTTGGAATGGTTTCTCACACAGAAATTCACCTCTGCCTGCTGTTTCCAAGCCAGGAATAATTTACAGACATTTCTAGGGAATCAGAGCAGACAAAGGCTGTTCTAGCAAACGGTTGGTCACATCACTTTCCTAAGAGGTACAATAAAGCAGTATATGCAAACAGCGCAACAAATTTAGGAAAAAATATATCTGAAATATTTAGGCATGAAGAAGCAGAAAAAAAAGTTTTAAATGCTCATTTAAGGAAAAGAGTTATCTACAGTGCACAGCATACTGAAGGGCAAGGAATGCAATTAGTGCTTGCTGCTGTATTTCAGGAGTGCTTGATCATTTCTTCTTAGCATGTAATTTACATATTAATACTGGAAATGTCATTTGTTTGTTCCTCGCATTATCACTCTTTGATAAGCACGTGTCATTATTGCATACAAATAAGGAGCTTCCACCTGTCTGACAAAAAACACATCCAGAAGTTATTTACAGAGGAGCCCTAGTCAGTCTGTTTCATACCATAATGAATCACCTGCCTCATTAGTGGGCACGTCTCCTTCCTCCATAGCAAGCAGGCAGCGAAAGATCCTGACAGAGACCTTGTACTGCTCACTCCACGGCAGGAAGTAACACAAGGCATTGTGCTATGAGACCAACACAAAAGTGTGCTGGAATCATGCTCACGTGCTTCCTCAAGGCACCACATTGAATGTTGCGGTAGCTAAGTCCACATTACNTCTTTGTTCTTTGCCTCTGCCCCCCTTCGAGAGTGTTTGTTCTAACAAACGCCTCAGAATAGCAAAACTTGAGCTTACCGTCCTTAAAAAGAACAAAACTCAAAACCCATCTTTGAAGAAAATCAAGGCTTGGGAGGGAAAAAGAAAATCCAGGAGAGTGACAGAGCAGAAGTGCTGGGAAGCCTGAGAGCAGGGCTCAGCTCAGCAGAGCCACAACCTCCTGCTAGTAGAAGGTTTTGAGTCGCAGCAGCCACCTGAGTCCTCTGACACAGGCCAGCCTCTGATCACTCAGTCAGTAGTGAAGAACAGCATTCACGCCATATATCTGACAGAATGGATATAAGCATAAATATTTTAAGACACTTTGGTCAAACTAAAGGCCCGTTCATTCTTGTAGCCAGTCTCTGGCTATGGCCATCAGCAGAGAGCCCTGCTGACCACGGTTGGTATTCCCAGCAAGCAAGTGTTTGAGGCTGCTCCATGCCAGAGTTTGATCTCAGTGGCATTGATTCTCCAGATCCATCCAATTTCCATTTCTACTTTTACATCTGACACATCATATAGCAATGAGCTCCTGAGCTCTATTATAGGCTGTGTGGAAAAGTACTTCCTCTTGTTTGTTTTAGGCCAGATGTCTAATAGCACCATTACACTGTCCATACTGCACAGGCTGGGAGAGACAGGGAATGATCATCTCCAGCTGAACTGCACCACATACATCTCAGTAGTCTCTCTCCCAGGCTAAAAGCCGTAACTTATTTAATCTCCCCATGTGCAGAAGCCATTTCAAATTTCTGGTTAACCTTATTGTCCTTCTTGTATCTTTTCTACTTCTACTGTATCATCTTGAGACTAAGGGAGTTCTCTATTCAACACTCCATATATGTAACTGTGACAAAGAGCTGTTTTATCTTCTATTCCTTTCCTTATAACTTCTAACATTCCACTTGCCTTTCAGATATCAATAATCATTATAATGATTTTTTTCAGAAAATTATGTATAATAACTTCAAATTGACATAGCTAATGGGGAAATTTCAATTTCATACATATATTTGAGATTGGTTTTCCCAGATGCATTATTTAAAATATCTGGGCCCTAGACTTCATCTGCTATTTCTATTTTACAGCCAGTTAATA
>VYZQ01059098.1:50799-62124 GCA_013400655.1 Mystacornis crossleyi | reverse complement strand
CCCAAACCATTCTATGATTCTGTGACTTTTCAGTTTCCCATGCTCTGTCAGTAAGGAGGTGCACAAGAAGCCAGGAGGCAGCAAGGCCGGGACAGCTGATCTGATAGCTCCAAGGGGATATACCATACCATAGAATGTCATGCCCAGTATCTAAACTGGGGAGAATTCACCAGGAGGGGGAGGTCATAGCTTGGGGATGGGTGGGCAGCAGTCAGTAGGTGAAGAACAATTGTGTTGTGCATCACTTGTTTCTCTTGAGTTTTATTTAAATTTATATCTCTTTCTCCTTTTCAATAAAATTTTTATTCTTGTTATTATTAGCATGCTTATTAGAAGTAGTATTATTATATTTTACTGTATTTGAAGTCTCAAACTCTTCTTATCTCAACCCATGTGTTTTACCTGTTTTTCTGATTCTCCTCCCTACCACACCAGGAGTGCAAGAGGGAGTGAGAGAGCACTTGTGTGGTTGATGCCCGGGGTTAAACCAGAACAGAGTCAAGAGTCCTAGGTAATAATCTCTATTCCAACAATATTTATGCACACGTAAGTAGAAAGCAATTAGATAAAATGCATGTGTAGTGATAGGAGTGACACCTTTCTGCCAAACTCTGGCTCTTACCATTACCCAAACGTGTCAGGTCCCTTTTTCCCCTGTGTCCTTGGAAGGTGACACTCTTGGATATCCAGTGGTCTGTCTGCAACAGGACAACTGCAGAGAGCATTTGCTTAAAGTGGTTACTGGCCCAGCAGAAGGGCACTTTTCTTTTTGCCTGGGTGAGAGCTGAATTTTGACAAATAGGAAAAGCATCTCTATTCTTCCCCAATGAGCGCATATGTTTCCTATGCAACCGCTCATCATCTGAGCTCATGAAATAGTCTAGGATGCAAATACCACTCTTACCTCAGCATCAAGAGCACGGGGAGGTAGTGAGACAGTTCAGTTTCCACAGGCTGTTTCAACGTATCCCTGTGGGCTGTCTATTGCTAATTCCAATCCTACATACCCAAGGGTCCCTATTAAATTCATAACGAAATTAAGGACATACCAGGAACTTAAAAATTTTATTTCCAGGACAGGTATTTAACACTGGGTCCAGTGTAAAACATGATACAGGAATTGTGGTGCCCAGCCTGTTCATGAATTGCTGAATATCACTTCCCTGGGAGTCTGGAGACACCTTGTGTGGAGATCACACATAGGTACTGTGTTTTACACACAGTAAGTGCAAAATCCATGAAAGAAGACATAGCAACCACGTTTTCAATGGATTGACTTTCATACTTAAGATAGAACATTTCTTTAAATGCATTATTGTGTGGACAACATACTGATGCTTGGATTTTTAAACAGAAATTTCCTTCAACCATTCTAAAAGCAAAAGAATAAGCATACAAATTAAGATGGATTTGTCACCCAAATTGTCAACCTAGCTTGTTCACTGGGAACAGTGAGATCATATTAGCTTTACCATGGCCTAGATATTATGCTCCTCAGCAAGAATGGGTCCCACATCATCCCAGCTATCCTGCTCAGGAAACTGCAGCCCTGCACTTGGGCTGTCCAGCACAAGATGGCTTTGTGCCCTGTGCACAGACCTTAAGTGTTGTGGGAAGTAGAGTCATAAGGAAAGGGAGAAGTATGCCACGCCAGACCAAGCTGTCAGCCCACCACAAACTCTCTTACCCAATATCAGAAAGTAAGAGCTCCTGAAAAAATGTACACACCAGGGGAAATCCTCCTGGAGGTATCTCTTGGATGAGCAAGGACAGAATCAACCAGTATTGCTTGATGTAAATGACAGTCCCTTACCAAGTTCTCCTTATTTGAACTTCGTCTTGCTTCTGGAAACTTGATATAACGTTACTTTTATTAACCCACGGCACAACAAAGGAACAGCTGAAATTCAGCAGCTACATCGGCATCAAGAAATGCTCACAGAGGAGAATTCCTCAACCTCCAGTCTAAAGGTGAAGTATTCATCACCAAAGACAAAAGGACACTTTTCCTGATATGCATTCAAAAGATGAAAATTGCATTTGAAAGGCCTGAATGTGTTCCTAGAAGGGAACACAGAAGGGAACACAGCTCCTTTCACCTTCAGGAAGTGAAGCAGTCATTTATGCCAAAACCTTCAGCTGGGAAGCTACTGCTGGAATTATATCAAGCATTTGACTAAGGACACAAAAGTACGTGAAGCCCTATTCAATATTTGGGTGACAGTGTTTGCTCATGCAAATTATATCCACCATACTCACTGCCAGCTTTTGTAAACATCTAAAAAGTTGTGTTTTCTGGAGTTAACAACATTAATATTCAGATACCTTGTTTTGTGACTTTCACTCCCAATTGTTATCTCTTATGAACCAGGGTTGTTTTTATCAGTCTGAAATCCAAAACCAAGCTAGCTAGCAGGGTCAGTCTTCTCTCCCCCTCACTAGAACATTGGACTTGCATTAAAATGGCTCAGCATAAGAGAGACCTTAACATTCTGAACAGATCAAAATTATACGTATAATAGATTTTTTTTTTTTACTTACGTGTTCCTGTTTAATAGCTTAGTTCATCTACTGACACTAATGAACAGAACAATTTATCTAACATTCACTGAGTTACTGGAGTTTACAAAACCATCTGGAGTCAGTTTTACTTTGTGTGTTCACATTAGTAATAAACTATTCAACTGCGTTTTTCTCTGTGCAGGGGATATGTGCCAGGTTTATGTTTGAATCACATGTTTGTATTTGGTCCAAATCCATCAAGAGACAGACAACCACAGTTACTCTCTTGCAAACTCTTTAACATGACAAGAACTACATGCTCTAGCTTTACCAGAGGTAAAGTGTGGCAAATCAACACAGGAATGGCTATAACTGTTTTACATAAAAATATTTCTAGCTTCCAGTTCAAATCCAAGGAGGAAAATGTGTATGTAATTTTCAGAGTTAAATTTGTAAATTATGCTCTTCTTTCCTCAGAAAGTATTCCTCAGTTTCAGAAACTGCATGGATTACAGGGAAGAGCGTGCTCACTGGGGAGAATTGTTAGCACTTTTTCAAGACTTAGCCTCAAAACCAACTAGAGAGAGAGAGCAAAATATTGTTTCTTCTTGATAAAACATAAGAAAGGATTTTAATTTTCCTCTGGCTTTCTTGCTTTTGGCTGATTCATTGTTGTAGACAGATAGGTTTATAAGCAATGAAGAGCAATGTTAAGTTTATTCAGAACTGAGTTTATTAGTCAAACTAATCCTAAAGCTTTGGAGGAATTAAGGGATTCAGAAAGGATATTAAAAGACTGTTTTGATAAGCACCAATCAAAATATTTCTGGGGACTAGAAATCTAGGCATTTTCTTAAGACAATGGAACAGATAAAGAAAAACTTACCTTCATATATTTTAACACTGAAGCATTCCCACAAGTGCTAAAACATCTGGCCAGCCCAAAAGAGAATTGAACTGAGAGGAAATGATCTTATTTTTATGTTTGGCAAAAAATGTTTTTACTAATATGCATTTTAATTACTTATAATAATGTCCTAAAATATTTTTCAATACAGAGTGGATTCTTTTATTATTTTATATATTTTGCTTTCACATTTTGAAGACAGCTCATACTAACTTCAGGAAGAAGTATGTCTTCACAATCATACTAAATGTCTTACTCTATTTTTTGATGTACCCATAGGTTCAGAATCAAACAATGAATACATAACTAACAATAAAAGCAATATTTCTATTTGTTCCAGAGCTGACCTTTTCTTAATAGATAGCATAGGTAGGATCCACCTCCACTTGCTACAAAAACAGTGACTTTAAATTACCTATCTGATTCTGGAGAAGAATCTGGGTCCATATATGTTTTAGTGATTGTCAAATTCAAACTACATTATGTCCCAACACAGTGTTCACAGTATTTCATGAGCAGAAGCATTTTATTTGCAGTTATTTCTTCTCTTTTCTTGCCTTGCTATACCAAACACTTTGTTCTCTCTCTCTCAGTGATTAAAAGGAAATGGAAAAAAAAGCAGAGAAACCAAAGTCTGTATCTCAAGTGATGATCATTTCCAAAAGAGTTCATGTGTGTCGTATCAGAGATGCCTCCATTTGCACTAATAATTTCCTGAAGATGTTTGATTGCAATGAACCAAAATGTAACACTTGAATGAAGAATTATGGTCCACTAAAAAAAAATAGTATATCTAATCAAATAACTTTCTTTCAAAACTGAGTAGGAAATCATAAATTCACTCAATATACAAGCCTAAATTTTCAAAAGCATCTAAAGTTTAACTCCCTTAATAGCCCAAATACATTTTTAATTAAATTTAGAAGCTTAAATGTCATTGACTATCAATTACCAAAGATTTTGGTCCTTAAATAGGCAGTATGATGTAAAAAAACCCCAGCATATGGAACAACACATATTTTTTGAACCCAAATACCTTTAAGAATCAAGCTTCTTGTAAAATATCTCCTTTGAAAATGTGAAAAAAGTGAACTCAGACCAACCCAGTAAACAAACGGTCTGAAGAAATTAGGTGTCAGTTTTTCTCCTCTATGGCATTAAACAGAAGGTACATTTTGTTTTGAAGTGCTTTTCTTCTCTGTGAAGGACACAACTATACTCTGTTCTATATAACAATATGAGGAAAGAAATGAAATTATTTCTGCATGTATTCTCCTGAATAAATGTTGGGCCAGATTTGTAAAGACACACATTAAATACAAAGTCAACTTATTCAGTCTTTGATTTCAACAAGAATTTGTTACCTGGACCCCTCCTCTAGTCCAATAGTTAGAGCAGCAGCTGGGATATAAGAAAACCCTATTTGAATTCATGCTAACGTATTGTTAGAAGGGATGGAAGGAATAATAGGGGATATTTAGGAGGAAAACAGAGGTGCAGTTAAACTTTGAGCTCTATTCTCACTTTAAGCAATCTAAGAAGTTTATTCAATTGTAATTATTACTCTTGAATTGGAAAAATCCTGATTTTTCAGTGAAAGGAAAACTGACTTCAGGTTAAACGATGAGATGTCTGTTTCCTAGCTGAGATTTTTCTAGAGGAAAGCATAGTCTCCAGACATACCAGAGGTTCAGGAGGGTGCCTTTTCAAGCCAGCAGACATACCTGTAATACTGTCTTAATGGCTAGAGAGAGCAAAATAGAGATGCTTCCACCGATTCCTTTGACAGGAATTTTCTAACTTTATCACCTAAAAGGCAGCTCCCTAAACGTCAGCTAGTCCCCTGAGCTCCTTTATAGTTGAAGGAGAGAAAGAGGCACCTCCAGGAGGCAGTTCATCTCAACCTTAAGTAGATACCTAAGCCAGGTTCGATGAATCACTATCTCATTTCTTTCTTATCCTACGGCTATGAAGGAAATATGACAAGTAACTTTTCGATGTCTGACTTTGTCAAGACGAATTCTGACTTAGTGTCATTTTTCACTCCACTCTGAAATGTCACTTGTGGATTTTTTTTGCCTTTGTGGTCATTGTGACCTGGTTCCCTTCCTTGCCAAGCTTTGTGATGCCTGACCTGACCTCACTCACTGACATGAGCCAAAGCCCACTGGAAGATCCTCTTTTCTGTGAACGATCTTTGGATCAGACCTTAAGGGAAAATCAATATGAGGGCAAAGGCACTTATTAAGATGATGGCAGAACAGCAAATCGGTTTAGTCCAGTCATTGCAGGAAAAGTTGTCCCTTGAATCTCTAAGACAGGGCCAATGTATTGCTTATCCCATTTGAGTCCAGAAGGTCTAGCAGTTTTTTGACTTCGTATCTTGTGCTGTCATGCATAACCTGATAAACTGCATCGAAATTGCTCCATATGGTTGTCATTCACTTCTGGCCAGTAGAAAGGCCAAAGAAATGTGCAAGACCCTCAGAAACCTGTATTGCAAGAGTTTTTCTGCGACAGTCTGATGACAAATGGACTTTCAACCTGACTTGTAGAATTCCTTCTAGTCTGGAATTCATCAGAAATTAATAGATTTGGGTAATACATAAAAATGTTGTTGCTAAAATGTGCTCATGCTTGTCATTGAGGTGAAATCACATGACTAATTTAGTGATTTTTGCCCACTGCTGACAAGAGGACCACACAACTATTTCCAGTATCGTACAGCAGTACACAAGAAAGCAATCATAGTGAGGCTACATTCAGTGACAATGTACGAAAACTTTCTTAAATTCTTAAATTTTCCACTGTAAGAGCGATGGCAAGAATTTCTTACTGAAATCACAAATAGTTTGTATTGTGCTTCAAAATATCTTGTATCATGCAAAATTATGGGGATGAGAAGCCAGAATAATCTTGAAAGCGTCACTACTAAACAAAAATTGTCAATCGTGGTACTGTATGGAACATGACAAAATTGGTAAAAAAGATAGACCTTGACTTGAGAGCATCCATTCTCTCTTCACACGTGAGGAAAAGCTGCCATACAGATAACTGTCTGACTTCCATATTTTAACAGAATACTCACTGGAAGGCAGTTTTTATCAGAACACAAACATGAAATATGGAATCATCTTTGCAAGTTCTGGTCAAAAGTGGCCCACACCTCAAATAAATAGGTAAAGATGGGTAAAAATTAAATCCTAAAAAGCCATGGAAGTCTACCTGAGAGCTTCCAATTCTGCAGATTCAAAAGGGTAAGAATAAGAATAAAAAGCACCATTGTACCTACCATATTAACAATAATGACCATCTTGTCGTTATTTTAAATAATTTCTAAGCAGATTGAAGGAAAACAATTCACACTGTTAATTCAGGTATGTCTACCAATGCAAATGGCTCCTTTCCTTCTACGTGTATGAATCCATGTAAGTTAAAGACAAAAATGTGAACTTCAGTAAACCAAACTTTGATGTTCTTTACACAACTGAATCAAAACTGAGGGATCTTTATCACTTTCTCATTAGAATTAACAGGGTAAAGACACAGTAAAAAGGACCATTATTGTAATTTCATTATTATGAATTTACTGTTATAATGAAGGAGGAATTTAACACCAAACAAAAATATTAGAAAAAGGAAAGACAGAACTAAGTCACTTCTAAAGCAACTCGGTCTTCCTCACAAATTTGGAGCAAATAGATGATTTAAATGTCAAGTTGGTCTTAATTTTTTCTACTAGTTCTCTTTTAATGAACATGTATGTTTTAAACCTAGTCGAATAACTATGAAGTACTTCCTATGGTGTCTGGGTTTTTTCTGCTCTCTTTCACCCAGTCATTTTATTTTATTTTGGAAAAAAAAAACAGTTCATCTCCTTTATTTCCAACAAAACACCCTGTCTTTTTCAGTTTGAAAGCCCTTTTTGCCTTCAGGGAAACTCACCATACAGAAGAATCTTCAGCAGATTCATTCCATAGCTCTGGCCAGCTTCAGATCCCATTAGAAAAAATTCCTCAGGGACTTTGAAATAATAGATCATACAGTCCAATACTAATAATACTTATGACTGCAATCCTAAGCATCTAGGAGCTGAAGCCCTCCCTTTTATCAGTGAAATGAGACTATAACACATGCTTACTCTTTGTGGATTGTTGCTGGTGTTCCCCCAGGACACCAGGATGACACTCACTATGGCTATAGCACGATTGGCCTTACTGACCCCACAAATGGTGCACCTGGTTCCACAGTGCAGAGGAGCTCCTGTGCCACACATGATCAAACGCTGTCCTGAAAAGACATGAGGGAATGTCCACTTGACCTTCCCAGGAACATCATTGTTTAAAAAAAAAAGTTGAAGAAAATCAATTGACTTTTTATTTCCTAAAATGTTGAAATCTTCGTTGGAAGCGATCAGGTACATGTGAACTACAGTGAAAGATGAAAATATTCATATCTGTAATCTATCTCCTGGCTTACAGACCAAGGCCTTCAGGTAACACGACAAATCCATAGTATCTTTCTAAATGTCAGTTTTGTGCTTTGACCTCTGGCTTAGATATCAGATAAAAATCATGCATAACCACATAACTCTCTAGAAATCATATTAAAACAGATGCTGAAAAGAATAATTTTGTTGAGTGAAAGTCATAATGAACATAAGAGTCATAATGAACATTAGACAAACATAAAGGTCTATGAACATTAGACAAACATAAAGGTCTCTTCCACATCTACCTTTCCCCACTAAAACAGATGTTAGGCAATACATTGCCAGTCACTGTAGAAGACATTGATTGCACATGGTTGCTTGACGTTAATTTTACTTTGTTTGATCACATAAAGCCCGTTCTGGTAAGAGATATGTGCATTTATAAGTCACTTTCACATCTAAGGACAAAAAGCACCAGCTAAAAATGCTATCATCATCACCACTGGAGAGGATTCAGAAAATGTGAATCTTTGTGTTTGAGAGGAACTTAAAGTATGCACTGGGGCTGCAGAACACAGCTTTATACACTAATGTAAAGTCATTACTGAAAATTTCAACACAGACTTAATGAAATCATTAGCAATGAGAAATTACACACCTATATTTTGCAAATAATCCATACATTTTTTATCTCAGCAGTTCTTAAATTGGACAAATCTTACAGGAATCAGTCTCCAGGAATAAAGCTCTCCCTTTTTCCTATAGTTATCACAGGCAGGAATTATTTACATATTCAAAAGTCACTTCTCCAGCCAAGAGAAGGCAGTTTTGTGTCTCCAGGTCATAGCCCTGGACTGGAAGGTTATGAGAAGACCCTAGAGCCTTGGTGTCACGAGAGCACCTGACAAAACTTCCCACAGGGCTCACCAGCTCCACCCCCATGGGATTTGACTACAGCTGCCAACACAGGTCTGGGCCCACAGTAGCCTGTCCTCCACACTGGAGTTTAGCAGTGGATAAACTCAACAGCCCCCTGTCCACATTGCTTCACTAGCAAGGCTGTAAAGCTGCATATGCATTACTGATGTGGTTGTTTCGCCCTACTTTTTTCCTATCAGCACATGATACCATATTTAATATAGCATTAAATTTTGAGTGACTTTCATACAGCACAGATTTTAAAAGTATGAGCAGTGAATTTCAAGCACTTCCACACAGATGGCAATGCAGTGTGAAAAACTATTCCATTTTCCCATGCTCAAATAAGAGAGTATAAATGTCAAATAAGCTGAAGATTTTACTCTGAGGAAAAGAAAAATGCAAAAAAATGTTAGAAAACAATGTCCTGAAGGCTCCCACCAATTCCCATTTATCACTTGTTGTACAATCATCCTTAGTGCAAGACAGTAGGTTGATTCACTGGAATATGTCACCCCAAACCACTATATTTTGTAATCTCTTACTGCCATCTTATGCCATTTTTTGTCACTGCACAATCCATGACATACTAAAAATTCGCCAAAAAAATTTTTTTTACGTATAGCATTGCCTTTCACAAGTGTTTGTGATCCTATCAGCACATTATCATCTGGCCCTCATTTCTGGACCCCCAATTCTGCAAGGAAGTATTGAACACTGAATTCTCTTTGAAGCCTTTGAGAACTGAGAATCCCCAGCACCTTTGAGGATGGTGTAAGAAAGGTTAATAAACAGCTCTCCCCTCTGAAACTATTTCTTCAGTAGCTCAGTGCTTTTCAGATATGTGGCTTGACTCATTTGCACTGATTGACTCCACATTTCCCAGTAATGCTCAGGGATTACAAAGCAAATGAAGAAAGGACTGTAGTTTCCCTTCTTTAAAAAAAAAAAAAAAAAAAAAGAAAAAGAAAAAGGAAAAAAAGATACCTTTTAAATGGTGAAACCAGATTCATGGTATACATCATTTGCACAAAAATAATTTATGAAAGTTCCTGATTTAAACAGCGTTAAATGACAGAACACCAAAATGAGTAAGACACAAGGAAAAATAATGGTCTAAAATGAGAAATCATATTTTATGCCACATAAACTCCATTTTCATAACATGCATTGACTTCAACTATGTTTCCATCTATTGCAATCCCATAGCACAATGTTGCAAGACAACTAACATTTGTATTTATTTTTCAATATGTGCTACAATAACTCCTTTTTAACACACTTCAGCGATCACTTTCAAGGACGATATAGTCAAATGAGAGCTGCAAAGTATTTCAATATTTGGCTTTCCCTAACAATGTAGCAATTACTATATCTCAGTAATACATCCACAGGAGAGTCATTTAATGTAGTAGTATCTTACTATTTAAAAGTAAAATTACCTTCTTCTGTGCTCAGTTTCCTAAGAGACTAGTATTACCCAGAAAAAGGACAGACTAATGTGATATTCTCCATTCTGGATTACACATCCAGCTCTGCAGTCCCCAGCAGAGGAAGGACACTGACCTATTGGAGCAAGTCCAGAGGAGGGCCATAAAGATGATCAGAGGGCTAGAACACCTCTCCTGTGAGGAAAGGCTGAGACAATTGGCATTGCTCACCATGGAAAAGACAAGGCACCAGGAAGACCTTATAGCAGCACTACAGTACCTTAAGGAGGCCTACTGGAAAGCTGGAGAGGAACTTTTTATAAGGGTCTGTAAAGATAGGACAAGTGATAATGGCTTTAAATCAAGAGTAGGTTTGGATTGGATATTATGAAGAAATTTTTAACTGTGAGGATGGAGAGGCACTGGAACAGAGAATTTGAGAAAGTCCCATCTCTAGAAGTGTTCAAGGCCAGCCTGGATGGGGCCCTGAGCAAGCTGGCCTAGTGAAATGTGTTCCTACCCATGGCAGCGGGGTTGGACTACACATTCTTTAAGGTCCCTTCAAACCCAGGCCAGTCTATGATGCTACGATTAGAGCCCTGTTACGAGACCCTGTTCTGAGGCACACTACAGCGTGGTGAAATCTGAAGTCATAGGTTGCTGCATTCTGCTTACTTGCAAGGAGAAAGTGAAGAATCTAACCTTAAAAACTCCCAAAACATGCCAGACTGATATAAACAGAACCATATGGTTGATCTTGTGTGGAGGTCTCCCCCCTGGGGGGATGGGCCTAACGTGAAAATCATGGTTCCACGGGGTTTCCAGACCCCCTTCTCTCTGGTCACATGTATCCAAGTTCTGTACACTACTGGCTATTCACGGTCCCCTGCCCCGGGAACTCTGTGGTTTTCCGAGGAGTAGTCAGTCCAGTCCAGGCTCCCAGCCATGGCGGCTGGAAGAGTATAAAGAGTATCTATGAACATCTATCAAATGTAATTTCCCTGATTATTTCCACGGGTATATCTGTCTCTGGAAAGGTTGCTGGGACCCCACACAACAGATGGTGACCCAGCTGGGACTATAACAAACTTCTCTGGAGACAGCGACCCTGAAATAACCAAAATTCTGAAGATCCC
>VYZQ01059098.1:16445-39469 GCA_013400655.1 Mystacornis crossleyi | reverse complement strand
GGCGCGGAGCAGCGTGTCCCGCCGGCTGCAGTACATCGCCCAGAGCGCCCGCCTGCGCGGCGTCCCGGTGAGCTCCGCCGCCCGGGGCCCGCTGAGGCGCCGGGGCATCTCCCCGGGGGAAGGCCAGGGGGGCAGCGGGCGGGGCAGTTCCCTGTCCCGCTCGGCAGCCGGCGGGGTGCGGTGCCGTCCCGTGCCGCCGGGGCGACCCTGAGGAACGGCGCCCGCGGAGGGCCGCGGTGCCGGCGGGAAGCAGGGGAGCGACGGGTTTGGAGCTCTCGGCGCTCTGCCTCGGTATCCGCGGGGGCACTGCTGGGAAAGCCTGCCTCTCCTTGGAAGGCTGTAGCCATGCCAGCCTCAACAGAAAACATGAAATGTCGCTGCCCGGGCTTTCCAACAGGCCGCTTGTTTAGCATGCGAAGGCCATCCTGCGTCGACTCCCACGGTGGTGGAATCGCCGTCCCTGGAGGCGTTTAAGGAGAGGCCGGACGTGGCACTCAGTGCCATGGTCTAGTTTTCGTGGTGGTGTTCGGTCATAGGTTGCATTCGGTGATACCAGAGGTCTTTTCCAACCTAATTTTGTGATTTGTTCGTGTAATACAGCATTCGCCCGTGCATGCAGATGAAACTGATAAAAGTTGTACGTAGCAACATAACCTGTATCTGTGTGTGTCAAAGTAACTGTGATTACCTAAGCGTAGCAACAAGTACATACAGAGATTTTCCTCACTCTTTCTTGTTTCACTTAAGTAGAGAGGTACTGAAAAACATGGGATGTGATCAAGATAGCTGAATTGACAGAGGCCCCTTGGGGACCCAAAAAGTTCCTTTACCACAGTAAGTTTTTTAGCCTCAGGAAGTAATTTTGCAACAAGGGAAAAAGCATAGTCTTGCCTTTAAAGCTTTGTCCAAACAGTAGATGCTCCTTAAGGGTGATATTTGTCGTAACAATTGTGCTGATGATGTTTTTGGATTTCACAAAAGAATTTTGGACGGTGTTCCACAAATAGGGCTCTTAAAAACAGAAAAAAAATTATCTTTCTTGAATAAGCAGTGGCTTTCGAAAGTTACTTATTATTGAAGTTGCCTGGGAAGTTTGTGTCTTTTGAGTATGTTCAGAGATAAGCTGGGGTAAAAGGGAGATGATAGAGTTTGCTATTAACACCAGATTATTCAATGGAGTATAAAAGAATTGCAGAAGGGTTTCCTGATACTGCATGATGTTACAGTGCAAATCAGTGTTAGTAAATGCAAAGTAAGAGAGTAAGTTACTCGGCCTAAACAGTGATGTGCCCACAGAGAAATTGCATGCCCATATTTCAGATGCTGCATGCATTTGAAGATCAGTACTGGCTCCAACTTTTCATTTCCTGAACAAAATCGGATTACCTGTTTTCTTTTTAAACTGTTATGCTGTCACTGTTGTATTTATACAAATTGTTGAGGATTAGAGAAGGCAATAAAGACCACTTAGCCCTGAAAAAGCTCATATTGCAGCTCTAGGACTAGATGGCAAGGGGACATGGAGGCTGCTCTGGGCTAGATACGTGACCTTGCTCCCTGTGGTTTTCCTGAGTGCATGGCTGGATGCGTGTCTGTCACCAAGAGCATTTGGCATGGGTTCCATTGCCGTCAGGATGACTCATTCAGCCAAAACTGGTGCATTTTTATACAGGTTTACAGGTTGAATGCCTTCAGATTCTTTTAAGTGAGTTAACAGGAGTTTAAAGGGGCGGATTTTAAGAGGAATGGGAGAAGAGATAGCAATTCAGCATGCATTCATTTTTATTAGTAGAGAAAATGATAAGCTTTGTACCCACCACCATGGTGAGCAATCTGATTATGGGGCATTTTCATCCTGACTGTAATTAAACTATAGCTCTTCAGAGTGTGGCTAGATTAGAAAAGGTAGTTGCAGATATTTACCCTACAGTGAATCTGAACAAGTGACTTCCATTTTGGACTTGAGACTGATTGAATTGGGATAGCATGGAGCATCTAGCACGTGATGGATGGCACACAACAGAAGTAGGCAGAGTGTTAAATAGGTGAGTGTGCTTTAGAGGGGCCAAGTGCACCACTCCAGGCTAGAAAAAATAATTACAAACTGAAGTATGGCTTGGAAAAACAAATGCTTTTATTTGGGTTTATACAGTCAGGTTCAGAAATGTAATGTGAGCAGGCAAGCAGGGTGGAGAGTGGGCTGTTTTTACAATGTGAGAGCGTTCAGTGCCTTATTATAGTTACAATAATTTCCCCAGTAATCTTTTTCTGTTTCAGAGATGCTGTGTGTTGGAGAATGGAAATGTTCTTTCCACTTAGTTGAGAGACTGTGAAATGCTGCTTGAGTTGTGGGTTTCTCAGTGTTAGCAAAGTGTTAGCTCTAGGGAACTCTGAGAAAAACAACATGAAGTTGGTTTTTTTTCAGAGTAGTTCCCCACGGTATAATTTTTAGTGCTTTGTTCCATCCAGTTTTAAATCACTCTACTGCTGGAGCTTTTGCCTTGCAGCTTTTCCACTAACAACTCTCACTGCTGGCAATTTGTTCTTAACTGCGTTTGCTAACTTCACTTGTAGCTAATACCATTCTAGACAACTGTAAAATTAATCTCTCTTCACAATCTCCATATGGTTCTAGTTGTTGCAAGCTTATCTAAGGCCTCCTTAGAAATCATCTGACTATGCTATATATTTATTTTTAATTAATCCACAGAACAATTTCCTTAACCCTATAGTTCCTATAGTAGGACGTCTGTGAGATCAGAAGTGCATAACCTTTGCAGCAGCAGGAGCTTGCATTAGCAGCTTGTCAGGATGCCTGGGGGCAGCACCTGATTTCCATATACATTTACACAGGATTTTAATCAGAAATAGATGCACATAGTGGCATTTATTTATAGAGTGCTATAAGTATATGCAGCACTTCAGAGCAAAGAATGTGGTTTCCCCATTGATTTTACTTTTCCTGCAGCCTTCAAAGCAATCTCCCTTAATCAGCCCAGCTGCTCAGAAGTAACATTTTCTTCTCTTTCTCTAGAAGCAAACTGATTTTATATTTGCCACCAATGATTTATTTGGGGAATGGTATGGAGATGACACTTGTTTCCTTTAATGGCTATATCTAACAATTGGCATTGGCCACCTTGTTTAAAATAACAGTGATAATATTTGTTGTACCTGTCAGAGTGTTATTGAACAAAACAAAACCATCTAGCAAACTATACCTGGTAGGCTCTGGGTTAGAGATTGGCTGTACTGGGGATTTATGTGCAGTATTCTCCATATTTCAAAACTTATTCAGGAGTCAGTTATGGATGCACATTCATACAGCCAGTTAGAAAAAGGTTTTAAAGTTTGCTCACTCAGTTGCAAAACCTTCCATTGTCTAAATATCCCTGAATCGAGGTAAAAACCTTTGTAAGGCATCACTTTTTTTCACATTACCACATATTTAAAGAAGTACCTCCAAAGTAAGGAGTCTTTGCTGAGTACAAATCTGCTTTTTGTGTTTCTTGTAATATTTGTTACATATACTTCTGTTATTTCTTCATTAAACAGCAGAAACTTTTTCACTGTAGGTTTTTGGGTTATCATTCTGTCATCGCACGCCAAACAGACCAGACAGAGTGAGGGCATGATAGGCTGGAGCACAGCTACCCAATCCCAGAAGGTGCTCACCATCCTTAACTATCTGGAGACACTGTGGATGACTGTCAGGAGACAGGAGCATAAATCAAGGCCCTCATTTACGATTTCCATAGTGCTAAGAACAGAAATGCTGTGATCAGATGGAAGAAGCTGACTATTTTGATTGTTCGGATATATCACAAGTAGATTTTAGGAGACATTTTCAAATGTCTCCAGGTATTTTTTATTTACAGTTACACGTATCAGCGTAGCTTACCTAATAGGCATTAGTGTACATTCCAAACTATAAATGCTTTCCCTTGCTAAGGCTTGGCTTCTATGTCATACAAAGGTCTCACAATTTTGTTAAGTCATTAACCAGGAGCAGAACACATAATTTTATGTGCAGATGGGCTGTTCTCTTAGTGTGTTGTTACACATTTGCCTCCTTGAAGTGTGCTTTTGCTAAATTATGCATTTCTTTTAATCTTGTTCTCTTCTGGGAAAAAGAGCAGTCATTCTTATAAACAGCTGGTGTCATGAGGGTGGGCACAGTGGTCCTGTGACGAAGACATTGTTCAGAAGTAGCAGATAGGAGAAGGGGCTATATAAGGTTGTGTTCAATTGAAAAGAGTGAAAATATAAAGCAGAGCACATTTCTAGACTAGATGTTATAAGCTCGATGGGATACTGACTGTCTTTTTCGTCTGTGTTTATTTTAGAGTGCCTGCAGCAGTGATGTGATGCCACATAGAAAACAGGCTTTTTAAGCAGAATTCAAGTGTGATTCTGTTAAGGGTTGTTCAATGGCTTCTGGGGTAATTGAATTACTAATATTGTTACATTCATTTAATCTTTTTACTGTGATTCTTGGCCCACAGATTTAGAAAATGGAGAAAGATATTCCAGATGTCCAGAACACCTGACACATCAGAAGTGCAGCTTTTCCTAAGTCACTGTGAAAACTATTTTTTCTGTGGCTATTGCAAATCCAATTGGTATTTCCTCAGCCAAAATACGAATAGTAGACATAAACAGCAGGGAAGAAAGATTTTTGCTTTTGAAGTAGTCTCAGTCTTGATTCCAATTTAAAATTCTGTTGTCTCCCACCTGTTTTCTTTCATATCTTTGTCTGAACACAGTCACAAATGGAAGCGAAGTATCAAACAGAAAATGTATCACAGAAAGCCACCTTGTTATGACTTCAGCAATTATTTTGTCCATTTATCTTCAGTAACACATACAGCTACTGTCAAATTTGGTGGGATTAAAATTAGCTGTAAAGGAAATTTTGTAATACATGGTACAAAATATGTTTCACTCCGTAATATCGATCTTGCCATAGCGCCTGGTGCCACAGGATGGCAGTGTCCTTAAATACACAGGAACCTTGGGAGGGCACAGCCAAATTCCAAGGCTTGGATGTGCTCAGCAGGAAAGAGAACCTGGTTTTAAAAAGGATTAAGGAGAGGGGACAGGGGAAAATAAATGCCTTTTTTCTGTGTTTACAGTTGAGTTACACCATAGTTATTTCTGTAAGGTACGAGTTGTAGAAGTCTGTGTTTTCTGTGTGGTAATTTCTATAAGATATGTGAGACCTCTGGGGAAAAAAATCTTTCTTGTCCATTGTAGTTGGATTCTATCATAAATCGTAAGATTTGCCCCATTTTGTAAGTTAAATGAGCTGTTGGTGCTAGACTGTGTTGATCACTCTTTAGCAAACCACAGCCAGCCACATAAAAGAAAAAACATGGCTTTTATGGACTACTGGACCTTACTAATCCTTGCTGTTATTAGAAGAGATTATCTGAAAATATCTAAAAATAGAACTGTTGTGCATGAACTTGAGCACTACCAATCAATCATGATACAAATTTTGAAATTTCAGTTTTTTGTAGACTGCTGTGCAGTGGTAATAAAACCATATAATATTTTAAAAGGAAAATGCTTCTCATGGTTAATATTATTTGCATAAACTTATGCATGTATGCATGCTACATGATAAACTTGAAGATTTGAGCGTCTGTAGGAAATATTCTGACACAAAGCATCTTTTGAATTGTGTCAACATTGAAGGCAAATATTTCCTATGCAAATAAATTTAGTAAATAAAACTTCTTCAGTTACTGAAAGGCTGAGTATCTGCTTTACTACAGTTCCTGGGTGTTACACGCAAAGTTACAGTTAAACTGTAGGCTGTGCTTTTTGCTGTGTTAATTTTACAATAAATTGTTCTTTCAAACTGTTTACTGCAGAGCAAAGTGGGTGAAAGAAATGTGACTCTTAGACCACCAGCAAGCTGGTCAAATATTCCCGTGTAACTGCAGTTATTGTGTATCTTCGTGAGTTCAGTACCTTATCTATATAGATAAGTCCTACAGGGTTTGCTAGTGCTCTGTGCAGCCGTTATGTTGACCAGTGCCGCTGCTGTTGATGCAGAGGTATCGCTGGTGGAACAGCCTTTTTCAAGGGTTACCATTATGCCCGAATAATGGCTGTTCAGTCAGTGTTCAGATGACCTTGCTACAAGCTGCTGCTGCTAAAGTACCTTAGACTGGGGGCCTCAAAAGCACTTCTCACATACTAACTTTCTAAAAACAATTGAAGCTTCTAGGTCTTTTTGTACCAGGTGAATTTACAGCTTCACTAATACACACAGCTTCTACCTAGCTGCCACTTTTATGACCTAGTTGTTCTTTTCAAGGGAATAGCAGCAAAATTACATTATAGAACTACTGTATTGACTTAGAATAATGCAAGAAGTCTTTAACAGCCAGCTAGTTTTTAACTGAAGATATTTGCATGGAAAATTCAAAATTTCTGTTGCAAAGTCGTAAGTAATATGCCAAACAGTTCAGCTTTTATAGGACACCATGTACATAGAGCAGATGTTTAATTTCTGTCTTTTAAGATTATATTCCTGTACTTTGTTTTAGGAAGAAAATATGACTGTAACAGAAGATTTTAGTAGAGTAGAAAATACTTACCAAATGGAAGCAGAGGTATGTATTCAACTTAACCAAAAATAAAAATAAAGTAAAAAACTTAGAAGTGTGTCAAGGACCTATAAAAATTTGCAGACTACCTTTTCTCAGACCAAGGAGCGTAAGGGCAGCATAATCCAAAAAAAAGTATTTAATGAATGCAGTTTATAGCAGAGTTCAGCTGCAGTCTTCTGTTGTGTGCAGAACTTGTTTTCTTCCCAGATGAATGTGCTTTTTAAATGTTACCTGGTGCTACAGACCGGCATATTTAGTTCTGAGGTAGTGTGAGCAAACCAACAGTTCTGAACTCTTCTTCACCCATAGCCCTTCCTGCCCTCTGCTTCTTTCAAGGAGCTTGTTCAGAAAGCTGCCCCAGTTAATAACCTCTTTTTTTCCCCAGGTCAGCTTTTATTTTTTTCATTATTTTAGCTCCTTGAACTAGGAGCAAATGCAAGATCTGCTTCGGCCACAGTTGCACAGCACCTGGATTTGGGTCTGTTCTATACAACTCTGCCATCAGCTTGCTCTAGGTAAAGCAAAGCTAATTGTCTCCTGGGTAATTGGCTCAGAATTCTGTAGGTAAAAATTGCTCTGTGAAATGCAGATATTATGGGAATAATCCCATTTACTTCAGTATCTGCTAAAGGAAGTATATTTTTTTACACATTCATGCCATAGGAAGAAATAAATGCGGTGCTTGAAACATTCACTGAGGGAAATTATGTTGTGTTCAGCTAATGTATTTTTTTAGACCATAAAACTTTAATCAGTACCCAATAACTTTAGAGATTCTTACAAAGTAAACCTGGAAGCCTGCAATAAAATGATAGCTGTTTTACAGAGCTGTGGTTTACAGTCCTCTTAAACAGGTTCAGCCTCCTCAGTTTGCTTGCTTTTAGGCATATTCTCATGTAAATAACACCAATAAATACAGAAATTATTGAGAATTTGAGAACAAAATTTGGATTTTAAAATGAGTCTTAAGATACTTAAATGGTGTGCATCAGTGTCATGTTCTGAATGACTTTAACTGCCTCCTGGAAGACACCTATTACCTTGAGAGCTTAAATCACCCTGTTTTTTAGATGACCTGTACTTAAAAATTAATAAAAACTATATTATTAATTATTATATGAATTACTGTTTAGGATACAGACAAGCTTAGGCTTACAACTTCAGTCTTAAGTGGTAACTTAACCAATCATCTCTTTTCTGCTATTAGTTTTTATACAACAAGGATTATATTTGGAAAGCTAATTGCTTGGATTTAGTGTTCATTTGTAAGCAGCTTGGACCAGCTGTAATTGCTGTTATAGAGTTGTGTGGTTGCCTGGGGCACGGGGGTCGGAACTGGAAGAATCCAGCCACAGTGCTGCTGTTTTGGCTGCCCTGCAGGCTGAGGTAGCTGTGTGGCCACTCTTCATGCAGAGATTAGTTTCTCCTTGCTTCTCCCTTTATGTATATCCTTGTTTCAGTAGTGCAGCTTCATAAACCAATGAAGTTCCATTGACGAGCATGTTTGCCTACTGTAGCAATACAAATGAATTTAAAACGCACTTCCACTCACTTCTCTGTTGAAGAGTTTGCCATTATATCGTTGTTGTATGTAAAGTCTTGGAAGTCATGTGTTACTTCATTCTATAAACTCTTTACCAGTTGTCTACTGTAAAGAATTTTTAGAAGAGTGAAAAATTCCCAGGCAAATAGCTATTTTAAAGTATAATGAAAAATTCAAGATACTCTTTCAATTGTAAGAAGATAATTTTAATTCATGCTATAACAAAGGAAAATATGCAGAAGAATGAAGTTGTGTATGAGATCACAAAACTCTATAACATCTTTATCATAATAGTTCACTTATTGCATGACGTTCTCCTGGGATGAAGATTATGTTGGTTTTGTGCGTTTCTTAATACACTTGCCTCCTTATAAACCATAACTTGTCATTTACAGCCTTATCCAAACCTTGGAATGTCTCTAATAGTTTTGCATAGCCTCATGTTACCTTTTCACACTTTTTAACCTTAATAACTGATGATGTTAAAACATTTCTTTGCATTTTAACGTTTAAGTATCCTCTGTAATTGTAAGTGGAATTCATTAGATATAGCTCTAAATGAAAGTCGTGATTTTTTTAAGAGGGGGAACAGCAAAATCAGTTCTTGCTCAGTTGTTTTCTGCCCCTGAGGGTACCTGATCAAGTGCTTCTTTTTTAACAATGAAGTTGCTGAGTGCCCAGAAGGGCCCCAGTCTGAGCCATTTCTCTCCTGCTTAAGACCCATAGCTCTTTTGTTTCATCACTCTTTTGTTTCATGCCCTAGAAGGAGCAAATCTTGTAAATGCTGATGGCAATCTGGAAAACACTATGACAGTCCTCATAGTGAGACTTTCCACAAAATACAGCTATGACAGTTCTCTGGCAAAACATCTCAGGGGGATGTATGCTTTTTATATGTATGGCAAAAACTCCCACTGAAGAAAAAAAGTAGGCATAGCCTCTTCTTCAGTCTCTGTTCAATCGACTCTGCACCTTCCAGAGCCACTGAACCAGTGCAAGGATCCAAGCCAGGATAAGGTTCAGGTACTACACCAAAAGGCTGTCAAGGGTAACAAGATGGGAGCATTAATTACTTTGTGATTATTGTCAATAACTACTTTTTACCCTACTCTGTATATGAAGTAGCTCCCTCCTCTCCTACTGAAAGACTCAGTTTCCTTGAATTACCTCATTCTCCACAAGGTAAATCCCTGGTATGCACACAGGAAGCTGCTGCACTGCAGCTGACATGCTGTAACTTGGATTTCTGTGTCATATCCCTTCACTGGGGTAGATTGATGCATAGACTGCAGCAACTGCCGGGGCAACTCTATGTCACAGATGTTGGCAGTAAAATTTTCTTTACTGAAGGTTTTTTCTTTCACTCCTCTGGAAGCTGTATTAGTATGCAAAAAGAAAGGAGCTGCGGATAAGAGAGGTGAACCTGACTCATGGTGAGAGCCCTGTACTGGAAGTGAAGGTGAGGTTTTAGTTTTTCTAAAAAAAGAGTTAGGGATCTAGGATTTCTGATTCCTGAATGCTGTATCAGCTCAGTGTCATTGCTTCAGTCCTGGCAGCTGAGCTGTGCCACAGAGAAAAGCTGGCTCCTGCCTGGAAGGTTGCTGCCTGCCTGGACTTTCCACCAGGAAAACTATGGGGCTCTGGATCCAGGGCCGATAGTGATGCCTGCTTCATAGCATTTGGAAAAGCACCTGAATTCCTAATGCATCTTCATTTAATGCCTCTTAAAGCCAGAGACACCTTAGGTGCTTAAACTGTTCTTAATCCAAGTCTGAAGTGCACAGTTCCCTCTCAGCACTGCAGTGAGTCTGTTCAGACAACACAGGATTTGGAGCCCACTGCAAGCTAAACTGGGCTCAGCTTAGCTTAATGTCTTAGCTGAGGTTTCTTGAACCTCACGCTTGGAATTAAAATGTAGTTTTCCTTTGTGCACAATGTTTTCCACATCATTTTGCTTGAGCTTCTGCATAATTAACATCTAGCAATCTAAAAAGGGAAGAACCAGGATGCATCTAGTCTTGTGCCCCAAAGAGCACATTCATTCTTCAGATTGTCTACATACCAAGAATGCCATACTTCCTCAGAAAGGGATTTCTTAATCTTCAATTTTAAACCATTTAATGAACCTCTTTCTGTCTAGCAAACTCTTTTCAGTCTCTTTTCAGAGTAGCAAACCTAATGCTAGTCTGCAGGGCTATATAGAAGTCTTATAAGTTCATAAGTGTTGGAGTTACATACAGGACTGGTATGTTTAGTTACGTTGTAGATGTCTGGCTTTGTACTGATTTAAATAAAAGTGTTGAGTCTTAGTGGAAAATGGAAATATTACTCATGTGATATCTGTGTTCGCTCACTCCCAGGTCTGTATCATATTCAGCGATTTTGGAAAAATGCAGAATGTTTGCAATCTACTCACTGAAAAGTTAGGAACCTCTGTTACCATCAATCCACCTCATTTCTACCATACTCCAGAAGCCATAGACACCCTTCGGTAAGTTCTCTCACACGCCTCAAATTTTACAGCCTCAGTTAATATGAATACATAATTTATGCTGTTTGCAATAGTAGCAAGTAGTTTCTTTCACACCTATTAATATTCATGTTAGAGATTTTAGTATTTAAGTATAACTTATAAATTAATGCTGTTAAGCCTGGAAGATGGAACTTGTTCTTATCCCTGTGCAAAAGCAGAATGTAATAAAAAATATTTTCCCACTGATTTCCACTGGAGTATGATCTGCTGTGAATCTTAGGTCAACAGAATTTGGCTTTGATTACATCATCGTGTGTTGATTTAATTTGTATTTATTCATGAGGGTGCAAGTGTGTTACCACATGTTGATAATTCTAAGTACCCTTGCCAATTCCCATTACTATTAGCTGCTGACATGATCTGGAAAGAGCCATGTGTGGGACTTCCTCAGCATCAAAACATGCTGCCCTGAAGCTCACAATCTTGGTATGTTTTAAGCACTGACTATTCAAAGTCCAGGCTTCTCCCACTAAATGGGAGGGACAGAATGGAGTTTAGTCTTGGTTGGGGTTTTGCCTCTTTAAAGAAAAGAACTGCCTGGTGCAAGAACCAAGCTCAATTAGCTGCTGTTAATGGTTCCAGAGATGCCAAAAGTGAATGTCAGAGGTTTCTACAGGAGATCAGGAAATCTGGCCAGTGAGGTTAAGCAGGTGCTACTGTGCCTTGCAGCTGAGCCACTGAAATGCCTGGAGCAAGGGTTGAACTCTTGCTCTGCACGACTCAGCGTGGATGCCTGCAGCATACAGGTGTTGGAAATGCTTGATCTCATCGGAACTAGTGAGGATGCTGACATTTCCTCCACACACTCTCCCCTCAGTGCCCAAGCTGTGGCCTAGAAGCTGGGGGAAAGTGATGTGCCTTAGCATCTCTGCAGCTACAAAACCCAAGACATTAAAAAAAAAAGCTTATCAGGAACACTGGTACATCAGTTGGCCCTGCTTGTTACTGTGCTGCTGCTTCTACCTCTCAGCCGTCAAGTATGTGTCACTGCTGTTGGAAACACACGCCGGAAAGCCCAGGAAGTCTGTCGACTGTTTGGCCAGGCATTGGGAAAGCCTTTATTGATAAAAGAAGAAGAAACAAGAGAATGGGGAGGCCACATAGACAGTCACCTGTCACACTCTGCTGATTCACAGACTCTGCAGGAAAGAATCCGGAATGCTACTGCTTATGCTTCTTGTAGAGTGTTTGCTGTGTTTGAGATAAAGGGAAAAGAAAACAGAAGAAACAAGTTGCTCTAGAAACTTCCAAATACTACACATTTTCTTAATAAAATTTTTATGCTTTCTTAAGTTTTTTGATGGTTTTTTACTTCATTCTTATGGTAAGTCTGTCCCCTAAAATTAATGTTACAATTAATTCTGAAAGTACAGTTCACAAGTGCTTATTTTGTTCCCTGGCCCCTGTTAAACAGCAAGAAATCTGCCAAACGTTTGGCACTCCTGGCTGAAACTGGGCTACATTTACACCTTTCCTCCCAAAACTGGAAGGAAATTAATCCCCATTGCTGAATCATGGCAAACTGAACATGCAGTGCATTTGCTTCTAACAAAATTGAGTGTTCAACATACAAACCACTTAGGAATGTTTTATTTCAGCAAAGGAAAAAAATACATTTTATCCTGGTGCCTGTTTGCTCAGGTTTAAAAAGGACATTTTTTGTCTGGACATACATTACATGAACAGACACTGAAGTACTCAGTCATGAGGGTAGAGTTTTTTCAACCATGGCTGCATAATGTATTTTGTTCCATCATATCCACTGAAGTAGGTTTCCATATCAGGGTGATACACCTGAGAAAAAAATTTCAAGATGAAGAAGCATCAGAATTGGCAATAAATACAAACTGATACTTAAACGAGTAATTGAAGTTACCACATTGTTTGAAAACTCCTGATGAGTTGTTAATATACATAGAGGTACTTTCAATGGGATTTTCTGTGTAGCATAACCAAATTTCTGCCATCAGAATAGCAGCTCTGTCCACGTACTTTACTAACATTGAACAGGTCGCGTGAGATGTTACAAGCTAGGTTTACAGCAGCATCAGTGTTTAAAATCAGCACTGTTGTTACTGAAGTAGTTCCCACTCATGTTGTTGTTAGAGTTACTTGGTATTTCTCTTAGCTGGATGAGTTATCTAATCCAGTGAGGCAGCATGAACAGTAAAGAAACAGTGGGTGAAATGGTGAAGACAGACCCATGTGATGGCCTTAAATCCAACATGAAGATGCAAACCCACCAAGGACAATCCAAGCCGTGTCTGGATGCAGGAAGCCTGCAGTGAGTGGCTGAGAACTGTCAGCTGGGAAAGGGTCATCACAAGTCTAAGCATTTCTGATCACTCAGCTCTTCAAGAAATTATGTGTCTATTAGGCTTTACAAAAAGCGGAGAGAGGGCAATCCACAGACCTTTTGAACTTGAGGTATAAGCATGACTCACCATCTGTTATTAATCTCAGCTAGACAACTTTGAAATACCTGGGTTTGTGAGCTTGTTACCAACAGTTCCTCTAATAATCTGTGTGGAGAATTAACCTGCCATGCAGGTGAATAAAGCAATTTGATACCTTAAAAGCTAATTCCACAAGGTAAATATTTAAGATGAAGTATCTGTTTCTCCCCATGGAATATAAAGGAAACTGAAGGTAGCCAACTAACTGGCATAGTGAAAGGTGCATTTTTTAGACAGTGTGGGCAGAATCCAGTTTTAAATATTTATGATACTCATCTGGAACAGAATAGTTTCTGCTCCTAAGTTCAGGCATGTTGGCATATTTTATATTAAATTTGGTGGCTAAAACAGAATGGACTGAACTGAGGTTTCTCCCAAATAAAGAAGTGATGGTGTCACACTGTGGTTGAGAGGGGTCCTTTATGTGCAGCGGCAGCACAGTTTCAAGAGAGAGCATGGAGGGTCTTCAGGCCAGTCTGACTTACACAGTTCCTTTGGGAGGTTTTCCCAAAAGGCAGAGGATACCAATTTGAATCTCCTCTGTTTGACTAGACCAAGCATCTCCTGTTAGATGCATGGTTCACCTACTTGCTGTTATTTTAAGTACAGACTCTGCCACTATCCACAATTTGAAAGAAGACATCCACAACAGCATAGGGGTCCCTTGCAAAAAGCCACTTGTATGTGGCATGCATGCCTGAAGGCTGTTTTCTGAATCAGACTCTCAAACTAGTTTAAAAATCGGGTGTGCCTTGCATAAGCTACTTCAACCCTGATACACAAAACAGAATTTTTGGCTCCCAAAGAGTTTTGCAGTTAAGAAAGGAGACATTCTTCAGTCTGGGCAGCAGCTGAGCAGGAGCTGTTTGAAATGCAGATTTTTTCAGAGTAGAATCAAGAAACCAGCATACTTTGCTAGATCCCCACAAATCCTAAAACAAAAGTCTGTGTCTGCAAGAGCCTATACATAATGGAAATCAAGTTGCTAAAACACTTATAAACCTCAGCAGCTGGATACTTTAAAGTGGGTAGTACCCAAGTTTGGTCATTTTTCAGCTTCCAAAAACCCATACTTGAAAGTACAGCAGTAATTTGTTTATCCACTTTCTCTATTAGTTTTCACTAACTTTGCAGCCTAGCTAGTTTCTATTAAGTCAAAGGTCAGCCAGCTTTTAAACGTACAGGATAACAATCAAGTTGCAACTGAATAAAAAATAAATACTACCTCTAATCCCATAATAATTGTTATCTCTTCCTCAGGAACATAAGCTGTAGATTTGCCAAATCCATTTGCTTTGTTAATTAGAATTCGATAGTGAGGGGTATCTTTTAGATCCTATAAAAACAGAAAGAAAATAAATAGCCTCAAAGAGAGATGGGGACTAAAGATTACATATTATAATCAGTTAACTTTCAGTAGGCTGACAGAACGTAAATCCACTTGAGATATATATATAAAAATATATATCTATGTATACATACAGTCAGTTCATTTTTATGATTTTACCAATGTCAGTTTGGAGAATTAAGTATAAAGCAATCAGAACTGCAACACACGAAGTTCTTGGCATATCTGAAACATTTTTAAGAGTCAAGAGTTTAATTAGCCTTTTTTTCCCACAGACCTTGCAAGAAACAAGACTTACAGTATCCCTGCTTTTTGTACATCGGCCCCATGACCATCTGTTACCACCCTTCTTCCTTCACAAGGGGCAACTGAACTCCAGAGAGGAAGAGACAAGTTCAGGACATAATGCCACCTCCAACAACCATGGTCCCGATCCTAGAGAGAGCTAAGGCAACTTCTATGTGTGTATATATGAATCTTCTAACAAAGAAGTGCCTATGAAAACAAATCCCAGGCCAGGGAATATGGGCCACAATATTTGCTGCTATTCATAAACATTCCTGCCCACAGTAACAATCTAAGCACAAAAAGTGATGGATGAATACTGATGGAGCTCATGAAGCAATCAGTATTGATCAGTGAGAGAGACAGTGGCCTCTGCTCAGTGATTTCATAAAGATCTGTAAAGTCAGAGGAAGGCAAGGAAAAGTTGGGCTGAAAACCTGGCTGATGTTTTGAGGGATTTACAAGGACTAAGCTTACTAGTTGCTGCCTAAAGGTGAGAAGGCATTTTGCATAGCAGGTGCTTATGACATGATAGGCAAAGGCAATTAAAACCCCCAAACCAACAAAAGGCACTTAAACCCCTTGTCATCGCTGCTGAAATTAAAACAAAGATGAACACAAGGCCACCGAGACAGCAGAACAATGTAAGGTACATAAAAAGAATCAGTGTCTGCTGGGAAATTCGTGGGGGTTCAGCTGGTGACAGCAGTACTGAAAGGAGAAAAGAAAGCAAGGATGCAGGTGTTTTAGAAGCCAAAGATGAGCAACAGTTGGATAAAATTACATCAGGGAAAGAACCAAATGCACAAAATGGGACTGAATGTCAGTTCTCAGCTGAACATAAATTTTCTGCTATAGGCAAAGATTTTCGTGTTTTCCTCATTTTCAGTCCTCTTTGACTTAATGATTAGTGTCTTCCTGCCACTTCAGCAGCATGTCAGTGGCATACAGAGTATGCAGCACTCCATTACCAGATTAGCACTGTCATCTAAGATTTAGCATCTGATTTTCAAATACAAGGACTTAAGCTAGAGAAATTCAAAGGCTTTAAGAATTCTAACAAAAATGTGGTTTTAAATAGATTTACACTCCAAGTAACCAAATCCTCAAAAACATTGTTCTCTCACTGAAACTGATTAAACACGGAGGATTATTTGCATTTCTTAGGTGCAGTGAAGATGCCACCAATTATGGATAACCAGATAAAAGACTTAACAGCTTCTCAACTTCAGTAGCACAGCAGGAGAAATCCATTCCGACTTAATAGGTTGACACTGCTACTTTAAATACAACACTGTGTATAAAAAGTGATGAATTTTGAATATGTCCACTCCAGCCCTGACCAGCGAAACGTAGCCAGTCAGTGATGCACAAGCCAAGGTGTACTGAGACCACGGTGCAGAAGCAGCAAAGGTACCACTGGGCTGCACAGGTGATACAAGACTCGGGAGTGTTACCCACTAGGATAGCTGGAAGTTGGTCTCTAACAGTGTTTCTGAGGGTATTTTAACTTGAGTTATCCTGTGTATATATTAATAAAGCAAGAGTTTAGTATATTCAGACCTGTTTCACTGGAGGATGTCGGGGTTGTAGTCGTTCTTCTGGAGTGTTAGCTTTTACATCCCATCCGATAATGACTCCTGAGTAGCCGAATCTTCTGTGAATTATTACCTGGCCCACACAGAACTTAATGTATTCAGGCTTTGGACTGTGAACATGAGTTGATTCTAATTTAACAAAGAAAAAGACTTAGCAAGGACAAAAGTTTGATCAGTTATATTAAACATTTTAACAGAAATGCTTCTGACTTCTACCTGAAGTAAAGAAGAACAGGTGCTTTGTTTTTTCCCCCAGAACATTGATTACTATATTTGATAAAGGAACATCCACTAAGAAAGGCACTTTTCTATTTGTATGCCTTTGATATTACATAGGGATCTTAACAGAGGTTTAGAAAGCATTAACGTGTATGCACTGACAATTACTTCAGCCTTATCTACAGTATTTTATAGTGCTTACAGGTTGGTAACTGATTGTGACATTATTTTTTGCCAGTTTAGGTCACAGAATTCTTCTCTTCAGTCTGATTGCAGGGAACTTTTTTCCAGGACCAAACCGGTCAACTGTTTTTTTTTCCTTTTATGAAATTGATCTAAATCAGTTCATTTGAATCAAGTAAAAGCTGTACCACTGTTTTATAGGTCAACACAAAGTACATACACTGGTGTATTCAGTAAAATACATCATCATACTGATACTATTACACAACACGGGGGAGAGGCCTTGGGTTTCACATCTTCTGTTTTGTTTACTGCATATTATCAATCATGTTTAGAGAGATGAAAAAAGGAAAAAAAGTCTGTCATTTACAAATAGGGTATAGAAATCCACTATAGGCAACACCATGAGTAAAATACGAAAGGATTGCAAAAACTTCAATACCTGTAAAATAAGAATGGGGTTTTGCTTCATTGTCACCACTTTTAGTTTTGTTTTCTCCAAAGAACCAATTCCTAAAATGTAAAATTAATAACACATAAACAAGTTTTTAGAAGCAGAGTTTTAGTAATAATCAGAAGGTTAGTTATCCCAAGTGGGATACTGCAAAGGCTTTGGTACAAACTTCTCTACAATTTGAAGCCTGCGTGAGTTTCACATTAAGAACACTTCTAAGGAATACACAAGAAAAAGGAATTTGTTCCAACAGAAAACAAGAGTGTGAATCTCATTTCTTTGAATATGTTACTCTACAGTTGCATTAGAATTCCTACATCAGAGGAAACCCACTAATTTTATAGAGATGAGCAAACACTATTCTGCACTCTTAACAGCGTGATTCTTCAGTATCTTTTGTAAAGTCTTTGAAAATTGGTTTACACTAGTATGGACAAGGTGTCTGGCAATGAGTCCTTGCCTAACGCTGTGGTAGGTGTAGCTTCTGCTTCTGCACTAGACCAAATTCCATATGAATTTAAAGGGTGGGGAGTAGGGGACAGACACGTTGAGAAAAGGGAAATGGCTAACATTTTTCATTGCTATTGTGAAAAAGAGAAAGTGTAAAGAAACAATGAGAAAACTGAACATTTAGGCTTTCAGTTATGCTTTCAAATATTCCTTCTGGCAATGCAACAGCAGCAGTGTATGAACAGAGGTGTTTGGGTAACATTCTCCATCCATACTAGCCAGCAAACCATTGGTGCCAAAGAACTACAGGTTGTCCCAGTCTCCTTCCTCTTTGATGGTGTCTTTCAGTCTTACTCCCTTCACCCTGCCTGGTGGAAGAAAGTGAGAGCAGGTTCCTGTGCAAACAAAGCTTTTTTTAAAAAAAAGTTTTGGTTTAGCTCAAATGTTTAGGAAGACTTAAGACTGACAAATACCTCTTAACAGAAGGAGAAATGGGCAAAATCTTTACTTGTTCAACTGCATTGTTTAAAACAGCAGCTAATATGGAAGGTGTCAAATGACATTATTTTTAGGATAACTAATTCTTTATAAAATATTCAGAAGATACAAACAGCTCCAACTATATAAAAATAATCAATGGATCATTTGATCTTTGCAGGCTTTATCATTTGATATGCATGAAGCTTTCCCCAAAGTTGCAAAGCAATTTATGGTGAACCTAAGAAGAGCACACTTTCTGATTCCATTCATATACCGTTCCCCTAGGTTTTGCTGGGAGCAAAACTAAGTTGGGATCCTCCACAGTTCAGAGGACTTGACACCCTTGTACGTGGATCAAGAATAAAGGATCTCTGAAGGTCCAGACAAGGTAAAACCTTTGGAATATTTCTACTGTACAAGAATTAAATCTCTCAAATAAGCCCGTCAGCGAACCCAAAGAAGTCTGTGAACAGTCTTCTTAAATTAAAATGGTGTGTGTATATATAAATTTTACTTTTTCTAGACCAATCATTGTCACGTGGCCGATAATCAAAATTCCCCTTCTTCTTAGCCCACAGATTTTCTGTCTGTGATTCCTAATTCAGATTTTCTTGAACTACCATATAGGACATAAGATATCCATCCAATGCTTTAGCATCTGATCCTACAAACATGTAGTTGCTTACAGTCATTAATTTAGTTAATTGTCCTGACTTCAAAGTCAGATAAATTTCAAGGATAACACATACAGAATTACTGCTATGAGCTACGTTTAGTTTCACATGGAGTTCAGTTTTGATGTTTGTGGAGAATATCAGCACAAAGTTTTCTTAAAACTGGTGGAAAGTTCCAGATCAGTCTCGAGAAGCAAATGAGAGATACTTCCTCTTTGTCACTTCTTTCCCCACGACACACCTTCCTGCTAAGAACAGACCATGTCTGAAACCTGTTAAGTGCAGACAGTAACACCCTACCTTGTCTTTGAGTGCCACAGCTTTAAACGATCTGCCCATGCATCTAGACTCAAGTAAGATCTTGTTGAGATGCTCCAAGAGGCAATTATCCTTTAGAAGTAAAAATAATCATTGTTTTTAAAACCTTTTCTAGTATTCTTACACAGATTTCTAATATTTAAACTTTAAAGTTTCACTTCGGTAGCAAAGAGGAAGAAAGGGTCAGTGACCCATGAGCAAGTTCTCCTCATCATTAATATCAAGACTGCAAATGAATATTCTTTCAATCATCACTTGTACCAGTAAACCATATGTAAATTTTGGAAAATACCGTTTTTCATTACAAGATTGCTTTCTTCCTGTACTCAGACCACAGGAATTGTTATATTACATTCAGATTCTGCAGCTTCAACTGTTACTTGAGAATAGCGAGCATGAGATATTATAAAAATGGCGTACATAATCAAAAGACCATTAAAAAGAACCTACAGGTTTTTGCATAAATCTAAATAGTAAGTAGTTGACTCATGCCATGAGGCCTGAAAATTATTTCACTCTGGGTCTTAATGCATAAGCCAAGCACAGTTCTCTTTTCATCAGGCCAATCTTTTGCTCTTACTGCTTCATGTATTGGAGTTCCACAGATGAACTACACAGCCAGTGCACCGCACAGGCCACATTTACAACTGAGTCTCTCTTTGCATGATTCATTTTCAAGATACCAATGTTTGCCAATGGATACCACTATCAAAAACTTGGATCTGATGTAATATTCTCCACTTCTTATTTGGAGATAGATGTGTGGGATTCTGTCAATCCACATCTTCTTAATTCATACACAGAATGGCACTCCTTACTTAACTCTATCATTGTCACTGCCTTAAGTAATTTACTGTGAACTAATTTTGTTGGTTAAGAGTCTGTACTGAGTCATACTATGCAAGAAAATATTTTATAACAGTAAGTGTCAAAAGGTGATGGAAAATTAGAACTAATGTTATGTAATCAAATGCTTAATTTTCACCTTTTGAAAGGGACATAACCCTTAGTAACATATATTGGAATGTCCAAAAAAAGAATGAGATTAAGGCACTCACGCAGATTATAAAGATTTTTATGTGGAGGAAACAACAATTGCTATTTGAATTTTGAAAGACATCCTTACACAACTAAATACAGTCATATTAAGCCACAAAAATGCCTGAGGTGTGATTTAAATGTTGGTTTTGTACAGGACTAGCCAATCCACCCACACTCCAGCTTTCCAGGACAAAGTCTCACTGGGGCTAAGAAAGAGAACCCTTACAAATAAATGCAGTAGGGAAGGCAAGTCTTACAACCTTTCTGTTATTTGGATGCGCTCGGCAGAGTCCGTTCCGTACCACTGCGAGATGAGATACTGTGCAGGAAGAGCAAAGAGCAGCATGGAAATCTGCAGAGCTGCAGCTGCATTGATGTGAGGCATTCCAGCAGGAAGTTTCGTCAAATCACTTCACTGCTCCCTACTCCAAAAAGAGGAAGAGAAAAATTTTAAAAAGAGACAAAATACGTAGCTGTGAGCTTTTCTAGATGTGTAGTGCTTGCATTTCGGTTACAGCCGGAGCACACAATTTAGGCCAATTTAACTGCATTAAATTTCATGGTACTTATAAAAACTAATAGAATAATAAAGTAGACAGCTTCACAAGACAAAGCAAAAATAGGATTTTAAGATTTATACAGGCATCTTTTTTGTCTGTAGACAAAGAGAAAAAAAGAACTGGGAATTTGTATGGTTGTCCAATTTGCAATAAAAAGCTGCTGTCCATGAACAAAATTCATTGTGCTGCTTTATCACAACATACCAGATTGATGGCCTCAAGAATAACCCGCTTAGATTCAGTGATAATTGCACTTCTGACAGAACTAAGGGGTTTTTCTTTCAGGTTGAAGGCACATACAGCATCATATCAAGTCGATAATGTGCCACAGTCCCATCACTAGAATAGAAAAGGATTTGAGAGCGCCTCTCATTCCATAGGCACCTGAAACACCATACCAGTGCATATTCGTGATTCCTTCCTCCTTCCCCATCCAATTAAGATACTCACTTTCACCTGAGGAGCACATTTACTATCTATACATTTGTGAGGCTTTTTCAAATCAGAACTAAGACGTTCCGAAATTTGAGGGTTATGTCTTTTACACAGGTGTTCTCAGAGTGCCAGGTTTACTGCAGTATTCACCTACACCCCCTCTCTGTTCTCCAGGAGCAGCTGTTGCTGCTCCTACTCTCTGGAGTGGAATATTCAGCCTGCAAGCACAAGCAATTCACCTCAGTTCTGTCCGAGTTGCTTCTAGATCCTGCTCTCCTAGTTTATTTAATTCGCAAAATAATTTGTTTGGGTTACTGTAATATACACAGCACATGTGCACACGGAAAGGTAGATCTATGAAAACTGCCCAGCAAAAGTAATCAAGGTCACAAAACAATGCTGAAGGAGACTCAAAGAGTATTGCAAGGAATATGGAAACATCTTAGTGTGATGAAGCCTTACCACAAAGTGTATTTTTCACTTCTGCATCATCTGCTTTAGAGGTACCAGCAAAGACAAAACATTTCCTAATCTCCTTTTAGACATTATCAGTAGTTGTAGAGTACTTGTTTAGCCTTGTACGTTGTGGGGGGATGAAGAGTCACAGTTCAACCAAATAGCCATGAGCACCCGGCGAGGCCGGAGATCTGGGGAGGACCTGGCGATCGCTACCGCGCCGCCCACAGCACTCAGCGCGGCAATACAACTGCCGCTGCACATCTTCCTCCTATTTCTCAAATCGGCTTTTCCAGCAGCCGGATCCCCGAGACAGGAAGGATGCAGTAGCGTATAGAGAGTAAGCCCGAATCAAAACGGGTTTGCGCGTATTCCGAAGCACCTGAACAAGCGCAAGAAGCGCGCTTTGCCTGCGCCCCCCGAGTGGGGCCCGAGCCGCAGCAGCCCCGAGCCGGCAGCGCCCGGGGGAGCCGCAGCCCCCCTGCTCCCGCCCGGCCCCGCTGCACTCCGCTCCCGGCCCCTCACCCGGCGGCGCGTCCCGTCCCGTCCCGTCCGCGTGCCCAGGCGGGGCTGCGGGAGGCAGGTGGGGCCGAGGGGAGGGTTGTGCCCTCCCCTGCACAACAATGCCTAAAGGGACCCCGGAGTGGCGAGCGTCGAGCCTGAACCCGGGCCGGGCTCTCCGCCGGGTACGGAGGTTGTCCCCTGCTCTCGTCGTTCCCTCGCACGAAAAAGCTCTCAGAGCAGACCGGGATCAGGATTTCTTAATCTCAAAACGCAACAAACACCCGCCTGGACTTTACACCCCCACAGTTTTAAAGAGATTAAAATAAAGAAATGAAAAGTTCTAATTTATTTCTGCAGGCGAACTTAAAGAAAAGTATCATTTTCAATTTCCTTACCTAGGCTTTGTTTTTTTTTTCTTCTGTGAATGTGGACAAGTGGCTTGAAGCGGCTATGAATTGAAGTCCGGAGGTTGTTCTCTCATGTGAGGTTTATGCAAAACGTGCCCTAACACAAACATGTAACCCAGCCTCATGTTGTGCCTCTCACCACGCTGTTGGTACTTCAGAGAGCACCTGGTGCGGTCCCTGGGCCCGGCTTTGTCACAGCTGGATGCCGGCACAGCTGAAGCAGGCGTGTCCCGGGTGGTTCCGATAGCGATAGCGCAGTGTCAGTGCCCAACAGAAACTCCGTGCCTGCCCCTGCTGGGCTGCTGCAGGGCCGTCAAACCCGGCCACGAGTCTCATCTGTGGCACGGATTTCTTTGGTCTAAATTTAACAGCAACCAAATTTGCTGATGGCTCCCAAATCAGAGTGGGAGCAAACAGAGCAGGCAGACTCAAACTGCAAATGATCCAGAGAGATCAG
>VYZQ01059098.1:1401-16156 GCA_013400655.1 Mystacornis crossleyi | reverse complement strand
TTTTTTTTTTTTCAAATAACTTAAGCACTGATTTCCCTGGTAAACTTTATCGATCAGCAGAGTTTAGCATTAACACACATTTTACAACCTCAAATACTTTAAAAGTATGTGTCAGTGAAGGAATACAACAGTACAGACTGCACATACACTCAGCTCCTCATGTTGAGATTCTAGCTGGGTTAAAATAGGCAGTGTATTGAGAGGCAGCTCTTTTTTTTGTTTAAGTTTTGACAGCTGTATTCCATTTCTTAGCAGTTCATGGAAGCTTACACCATCTTCCTTAAAAATTTAGAGAAATCAAGTTTTGAATAAGGTGCTCAAATTAAAAAAAAAAACAACACTAGAATTCTCTGCTACAGAATACAAATAGAGTAATTCTTTCTAGTATTTTAATCATATTCTAACTAGGTTTGCATTTTAAGTTACTGTCTTTATTATTTTGAATATCCTTGTTCAAAGTCAGATTCAGAGATCTGAGACAAAACGCAAATTAACGGCTGATGCTGCCTGGCTCCTGAATGTTAACATTGTTTGAAGTCAGTACCTCCAGGAACAGGCTTCTACAGAAATTTGGTGCTGAATGAGTTGGTTATCTGCCTCTGCTCTTGCTTCCTCCTTCTTGGTTTTTGGTTGTTTTTTGTTTGGTTGGTTTCTTTTATTTATGTACCTAGCTAAAGTAAAATGAAAGGCCAACAGACCAAGTTTAGGTAAAATCTCCCCATTTCAGAGACAAGGAAAGGAAGCACAAAGGAAATTTGTATGGCTGTTACCAGACTAGGAACATCATTCCCAAATTTTCTACCCTGTCTTCCCTTCAGCGCTCACAGAAATTTCAAAGTACAAGAGAAGATTCATAAATTCTCACTGCACTCCTGTCAAACAGTAAATTAAGCCTCTTGCAAAGACTTCTTAGTACAGTATTCCTCTGAGCTAGAAAAACAACCAGATGTTTTGGGCTTTGAGTTTCCTGTTAACAGTAGTAAAAGCCACAAAAGTTATATTTTGCATTATAATTTGTTGTACAGTAGCTCAATTTTATGCTATTTAAATTCCAGTCACATTGTATGTTGCTTGCTGGCACTTGCTTTATTTTCACATTTGCTTCAACTAGCAACAGTGATTAATTTTTAAAGACATTGCACTTTGCTCATTTATCTTTGGGAAAAGTGACAAACATTTTTTGCAAAGCTCATATTGATTGCTAGCGCAGGAAAGAACACGAGCTTTGGCACAAAAACTTTTCACTTTGAAAACCAAATGGTCAACTTCAATGATCACACAACTTCCTTCATGAAATGAGTGTTGTGATCTGTCCTGGTTACAGGAGGGGGCGGGGTTTAGCAGTGTGGGTGTGACCAAGTTGTTACTCTGTACCACACACAGCATCACCGGGGATGTGGATTCGGCAGGAAACGCCAGGCGCCCTTACTGGGAGTTGGCCGCTTTTGCCTCTGCTGCTCCAGCAGGAGGGTGTCAGCAAAGGACTCCGTCCTGGGACACTTTTGTGGGACACGGTGCTGAGGAGAGGCTGCGGCGTGGCTCCCACGCGTGGCATTGCAGGGACAGCGACCGGGGCAGTACGAAGCCGGCGTCCCAGTGGGACCGTCCTCTCCTGCCCTGGTGCAGAGGCGCGTTGGAAACGGCAGCGAAGGCACCTGCACAGAACTGAGCTCGGCAGAGCAGCGGCGCAACCCCTGCTCGGATGACCCAGCTGCCGGGGGTTTGTCTATCACTGTTTGCCATTCTTTTGGGCTGGGAAATGTTAGCCACTGGAGCTCCCCCACCATAGTGCCCTTGTTTCCTGACTACCGCGTGGGCAGCGTGCGGGAACGATCATCCTATTGCCTTTGTCCGGGGAAACCACACGGACCCGACCCACGGGGAGTGTCCGCCACCTTGTTCTTGTTCCTCGTGGTGAACACCTTTCTGTGGGCAAAACACCTTCTCTTTTTGCATTGTACCCTGTGTCTTATTCCATCGTTTTGTGTTTTCAGCAAGTTATCTCTACCCATAGTCTCTCGATTCGTAGTCTCTTCTTTTGTCCCTCCTTTACTGGAAGGGGCAGGGGCTGGGGTGTGGCTTGTTTTGGAGTTTAATTTCCTGATGGTGTTAAAACCAGCACACATGCTCCAACAGCACAGTCAGGTACCAACATTTCACAGCATCTGTTAACCCTAAGCAAAGTCCTGATTTCTACACAAAGTAAAATAACCACAGTAGGTTTCAAAAAGAAACCTGTCACAGAAACTGGGATACAATTGTATTCTAAGGATTCTGTACAGAGTTGCACAGAAAAAGATTTTTTAGATCTTTTCAAAACAAAGAAAAGGTTATTAACTGCTTAAAGACTATTCTCAGTAACAAAACCAAAACCCTTGACCTGGAGTGGTTTATGCTTGGATGAGCACACCACTATTACCATTGTGTTGTAATACTGGAAATGCACATTAAACACAACTACCACCTCCAGGACGTAACAGCAGCACCAAAGGAAGTGTGTCATATTTTTAATAGTCTAAAATTATTTTCTCCAAGCAGAACATGCCAACAAGCAAAACTCACATGGATCCTTTGGACAGAGATTTTTCCTCAATTGCTGAAACAAGTCTTGATTTTACCAGACTTCACATGGAATCTGGAAAGCCACAGGGAACTCAGTTCATTCCACTGTGACCATTCCATATTCCCGCTGCCCAGAAGCGCACATACCTGCACCTGTGAGGTGAGTGAGGGTCTCTTCCATCACTTCCTTGTGTTTTCAGGTAAGGAACAGAAGGAGGAAGAGATCATCTGATAAAGCAAATAACATGTGAAATTAAATAGAATCCGCATTTCTTTTTTTCTTGCATCTATTAAGCAGAAAAACATAAGACATAAACAAACCAACCCTGCAGTCTTGTGAAAACACATCCTGTTTCGACTTCTCCCTGCATCACCCGCTCAGGGCAGCTAGACTGCAGACCAGTACTCTGCAGACAGGGAATTCTCTCTGCTTAAGTGTTTTTAGCTTCTTCTACAGCTGTTGGGAAGCAGAGGTTTCCACAGATGGGATGTAGCTCTGGTACAAACAGTGGTCACCTGAACAGGGAAGGCTTCCTGGAAGGTTAGAGGCGGGTGCCCTGGTGCACGTGTGGCAGTGAGCTAAGAGGACCGGCAACGTGGTGTCTTCAGTGCCAGATGCTACTGCCTTTATATCGCCTCCTGAACTGCGGGGCTTAGTGAAAACCCCTACCAAACAGCAAATTCTGATCTCTGATTATCAGAGTGCTCCAGTGCCAATTTTGTCTGTTCCCACTTACCCACATACCATACTACCAGATACCATATTCCACAAGGAATCACAAGGAGCTGAATTTAGGGAGTTCTGAAAAGCACACAACCAATTGTCCCATAGCACAGTAAATTACTAGATAGAAACACACACTGTTGGACAGCTTAGAAAAACATGTTTTCTATTTATTTAAAAATAAGTTTGTAGTTACTACATTGCAGTGACAGTAATTCTTACACATACATTCTAGTTTGTATAAAAGGATTCAAAGTATTATGCATCAAAACTAACATAGAAAGTGTCCACATAACAGTAAAGAAATTTCCAATCCATATGTACAAAAAGAAAGGGCACTGTTATCCTGGTGAGATACTTCAGGTTATAACATGATAATCTAGATTTCTGGAAGGAAAAAAGCCTTGATAAAGCTAAAGAATTATAGTTTTCAAAACTGTTACTCATTACATACAACAGATTTGTGTTTTACATAATTCTGTACAAAATAAGTGTAATTTTTAATCTGAAAATCTGTCAGTTTTAAAATTAACCTTTCTAGGTAATTTACTTGAAGTTGAGCTCCATTCTATACATATTGAAACATTATGACAAATTTAATTCACGCATGATCATTATCCAGTTGTCCACCACACTTCTGCAGTTTTAGTATGGTCCAAAAATGTAACTTCTGTATGGTCTCAATGCATTAGCAAACCAACCCGCGCAGTTGTAAGCACAAAATAGTACATGTACATCACACAGTACTTGATAGGTACTTCTATTTCTTTCTACTTCTAATCTGTGTGACCTCATTCTTTCTTCTTTCACTGTAGGAATTCATAGTATAGTACTACTTTCCCTCCCTAAAATGTATTGTTTGCATTATTTGAAGTGAATTTCCTGATGTTTTTATCTGCATTAAAAAGGATCCAAATGACTACTTGTCTCACTACGTACCTCCTAAAAGCTAAATTTAGTCACCCTTATTTTATTGCAGCATATAAGGTTTCTCTCTAGAGTGCCTTGAGGCTGTTAGAACCTTAGGAAAAGGGGTGGGGGGGAAGCAGCTAATCACCTTTTTCTGCAATTTAAGATGTCTTTTAATCTGGCTTCCTGGCATGTTCCCTCCTCTAACACACTGTAAAAATGACATGGCGAATTCCCGCATCAAAATCAGCAGAAACACAAGAGCACCTGGAGGTTAGCTCTGGTTTAAAAGCTACCTGCTGTTTTCCCCCAGACAGCATAGAAAGTGAGCAAGCTGTACTCATGATTCAAAACCAGGAAGCTACATAAGCTGTCAATGCCAGATTTGTTATTTGAAACACATTGTCAGGCCTTGGCCAGTTTATGAAAAGTAATACACTTTCCTCTGCGTACAAACAAACACGTATATACAGTAATTTACAGCAGAAAACTAACAGCCCTTTTATCAGTTGAATATCTAGGTCCCCTTGGAAACCAATCTGTTACAAGAACTTCAGGGATAAGAGAAAATATATACTCATTTTACACAGTTCATTTGTCTTCATTTAGGTAGTAAACAGAAAATGAGCTTTTGCTGTTTCTAGGTGAGGTTTTAAAACCCTCTACCTTCTCTATCACAGCACTGTAGCAGAACTATAATTAAATGTTTTAAAACACTCTGTTAAAAAAAAAAAAGGCAAAAACAAAAACCTTTAACAATCTACTGTGGACAAAATACACTATTTCAGAATAAGGTAAGGACTCAGGACACAATGTGAATATCGTGGTATGGCTATATCTTGATTGACCAGCGATGTTAAAATTACCTCAGCAAGACTCATGTGCTACAAATAAAATGTGAATGTTGATGAAAGTGAGCTTATAAAACCTCTAACCTCCAATTCACTATATGAATACAGGGTGAAAGGGTCCCATCCAGTTAAGCCTATTGCTTTTATAGAACCTGTCAACTATTTAACATGTGCCTAAATTCAAATTACACGCTAAAGCATTTACTTGTAGTCCTCGATCCAACAAATGTGAGCAAAATATTTAAAAATGCAGTGTAAAAATCGTAACAAGCTTTAAGTTACTGAATGGACAGACTATTTTTTGTGCTGCATGTAGTCCTTTTTTTTTTAAGGCAAAAGCCTCTGGCACAGAATTGGTACATAAAAATATTTGTACAGCAATACAGTGAATAAGCTGTCTCTACATTACAATTTATTTTTTAATAGATATTAATATCTATATGTGCTGCATCAGGGTCCTTTATCAATTACTAGTTTTACAAATATTAAGCCATAGTAATATTTAACTCAACCAACTCAACCTTACAAGTCTATCAACAAACTGATCACAGGTACAAACCGGACACTGTACAAATAAACATCTGTAAATCTTTATCACAGCAGTCGAATCACTGGAGGAAGACATTTCTGTGTAAAGTTGTATCACTGGTCACTGGCAAGTGACAAAGAGCTCTAGTTCAATATTGACAATAATAATGAACACTACAGCGGTAAAATTTCAGTTCAGTTCCCAGAGAACACACTAACAACAGAAACAAAGTGGCTAAAGAGTTGTTAGGTATGTAGGCACAGGTACAATGATTCCTGTTAAACATTTAGAGCACACTTATGACAGAAGCAGAAGTATTTCCTCATTGGTGGTTAAAGAACACACTGTTATCAAGATACCACTCAGCAGTAAATACCAATTTTAATGTTTCCCAGTATAGCGTAGAAATACCAGAACAGTATCCTCATATGCAGGTCAAATATAAACAAATTTAATGAATAAAACTGAGTTAATTGCTGCCAGATCGTTTGCATGTATGTGACTTTGAAGCGATGTTATTTACAATGCAAATGTAAAACAAGCACATGAGGTTTTGATACTCCATTTTCTGAACCAGTTGTTAAGTACTTGAGATGGCATTATAAAACATGCATATAACTACAGTTCTTAAGTTATTTCAGAACACTGACCAATAGTTTATTGCTCACATTTAAAAACCTAAGACTCTGTAATCAAAAGCTCTTTTTCTGTACTGATACAGTATCTCACAACCACCTCAAATAATAAAATTTTCCCCAACCAAAATACAGTCTGATGGTGACTAAAGTCTCATAAATAAAGTTTGCAACCTAGTGAAATTAAATTATAAAAAATATAACTTTTAAATAAATCTGGTATTAATTTCTAATAAATTTCTAGTGATGCTTCTATAAAAACACTGACCCAAATTATCCACAGTTTATTTTTAAAGGAAAAACATTAATGTGTCTAATAAGAATCAAAAACTTACTGGCTAAAGTCACCGATATTACTGGGTGAGAAGCAGTACCCATGTTCTGCAGGTAAGGCCTTCTATCCTCATAAAATTAAGATGTACAATCTTCTACCTACTGTTAAGGGAACGCAGATTATTTCAGTCTCCAAACCTTACACACAAGGTATTTTCGATATATAAATATATACATAAACATGCCATATAAAACATTATTACAAACGGAGTAAATACAGAAGATGAGTTTTAGATAAAATCTATTTTATATATTACAATGCAGATAACATCAGGAAATTACACATTTTCAAATGATTGCCTTCATCAGTGAGATTTGACAAAATTGACAAGTAGAATCAATCAGTTTTGAATTGTGAAGCTGTATTGCAACTGTACAAATGTAGCTTGTTACCTTACCACATGTTCAGTGACTACATTTAAACTGGATGATAAAGAAACACTTGTTAGAAAAAATAAATATGCCAACAAACGAAATACAAACTAATCCCTGCCCCACAAGTTCAAATCCATAACAATTCAAAGAGGATCTGGAAAATAGCTTAGCCATTTTTTGTTGCAAAATGAAACTGCCTAAAACTAGGTATGGTTGATACTAATCTGCTATCCACAACAGCATATTTCTATTACTCTTGGTGGCAAATACCAATGTTCTTTTTGCAAACTTCTAAGCTTTTTTTGGTAAGAAAATAAAGAGTGAAGAATCAGGCCTCAAATACATATACAGAATCTGTGCAAATTTAAGGTCTTAATTCTGCATGTCCTCCCTTCCCGACATTGCAGATGTGTAAAAACAAAAAAAAAAGTATAACCAGAAAATTTTGGTTACATTTTTGTACCATACCAGGTCTCAGTAAATACGACTGCTTATGTATTTTTTCCTTGAAACTGGACAATACTTTTTTTAAGTGATAGAAAATGGTATTAAGGTTTGTTTGTAAAGGTATAAAATAACTAAATGTACCATAAACAAATAAATAACTGCTTTTCTTTTCCAGAGCAGTACATATAACAATACATTCCCCTAAGTCATATAGTTATCATTTACAATAGACAACTTAATTTTAGTAAGGATGCAAGAAATAATAGAATACAAGGCACAATCATTAAATGGAATTTTTCTTTAGGGTGTATATTGACATATGTCAGCGTGATATACCATAAAAAGTGCAGAAAAACACAATGTGCAATGAGACCACTGTATAAAACATGATTGCATAAAAAGTGATTTGGCCTTTTAACCCTAATAATTGAAAATAACCAATCTTCCCCTTAAAATTAAACTATAAAGTATGACATTTTAAAATTTTCAATTCTAGTGCTATCTAAAAAATCCTGAAAAAAATTTATACCTGGGTAATATTTTAGATGTATGTGTTTATGTATATATTAATATATACACATACACTATTCTTTGTAGGTTATTTCAGCCTCGTAAGCATGTCTTAAAGTTGTAGAAACAACAATCAATCTGGATCAGAAAGTAAACATCATAATTCCATACCTGTCCTGTAATTTCCTTGAATCCTTTAACCAATTATACATTTAGACTAAAACATCTCTGTCAAAGGACCCCACCAGTGCATTATTTTCTACCAGAAGTACCAAAAAGGATACATTTCAGAACAATGTTAACAACTTACTATTCAAAACAAGACACAGCTTTTATCACTGCAAATGGTATGCTGTACTGACACTCAAAAAGAAAAAAAGGTTTTCCACTGCACTGATTCTCAGTCTTTGGCACAATAAACAGAGATTTAGTGATTGATACAAGAATCAAGGTCTGAAAAATTAGACATCAGTCAAACTTTTTCCAATGTGGATATATATAACTGTGATTACATTTTTGCTATGTTTGGCAGAACTTGGATAAACAACGGCCTGTGCTAGGCTTCTTTTGCAGCTGAACGTTCCATCACAACTGAAATTAAACATTTTCAGATTAGCAAAGTTTGGTATTGTATTATTTAATAGAAACATAAGTGAATTTACTGCCACTTCTTGCCAAAGTCTGCCTTCCTAGGCGACTTGACTTTACAATCAAAGTGTACCTTGCTTGGTCAAAAATAGATTTCTGTTTTCAATTTGTGGCAATTAAAAGTTCTATTACCTTTTTTCAATCGTGTAGAGATATTACATGCTACTTGAGCAGAGTAGCTCTGAACTCTGTACGTCAGTCAGAAATTGCTTCAATTATTCTCAACTGTGAACAAAATTACTGTTGAAATGTATAACCTATTTGGAGGGCAATAAATAGCAAAAGTTTAAAATATATATTTCTTTCAAAGAATGTTCTTTCAGTTTATCGTTTTGCTAAATTTTTCTCCCCAAATCAGAACATACTCTTCTAACCCATAATAGCAGCAGGGAAGCAGAAGTCTGTTCTGCTGTTCCTTAACTGTACCTGCTTCATAGCATTCTGAAGTAAAACCCTTGGTAAAAATTACCAACCAATTAAATTAGCTTTTGCTTTTTCAGTCAACTTTCGGACTCTGCCTCTGCTCGAAGTTCCAAAAGTTAAGGAGGTGTCTTCAAACAATAGCTGCCTTTGCTCTTCCTCAGAGTCATCTTCATTGTAAAAGGCTGTCCTCCTACCCTGGTTTCTAGTTCTCATGTGAGGTTCAGAATCTTTAAGTTCTTCAGAACTCTCCTCCATAGGCTCATGTGTCTTTTTCCTCCTGCTTCTTGTTTGCATTTTAACATTTGCAGGAACTAAGAGGTCTGAGCCTGGCTGACGGCTCTTTATCTTCCTTTTTGGCTTTCTACCTCCGCGGCCTTTTCTTTGTAACAAGTCTTCCTTCACATTATTTTCAGAAAGGGAATTGCATGCAGTAGAAACAGAGGCTTCCTCTGGTATATCCCTTGTGGTCTGGATTGTATTCTGCTCTGCAACCTTTTGCTGTTCAACGATTTGCAGCTTTTTTGGTTTCCTGCCTCTCTTCTTGTGCACCACCACTTCACAGCTACTGTTATTAGTCTCCACCTTCGGTTTCCGTCCAGGACCTCTTTTCACTGGAGGTTTCAAAGGCTGTCCTCCATGTCCATTTACCTGAATGCTTCCTGATGCCAAAGCATTATTCTTGCAATCTGCTGTAAATAAATGGTACAGAAATGCTGTAAGTACACGTCACATAACAGATTTGCATTTACATTCATTTTCACACTGCCTTAATAAAAACTCTTACTAAAATATCTGAATGGATTCACAGTGATTGCCAATCTGTCAAAATCTAAGAAATCCAAAGCTGAGCTCAGAGAGTTTCATTCCAGTATGGAATGAGGACTAACTTCTAGTTGGATTTAGCACACACTAGCTCCAGGGGGAAAAAAACACCAACAAACAAAAAAATCCCAGGAAGAATCCAAGAGGAAAAAAAAAGAAGCAAAAAAAGAGAACAGCTGAAGGATTTCCTATTTTGTATCTGCAACAGCAAAAGGTTGCTCAAGAAGCTTTACTGCAAGGATTGGGAATGCTTCACAGTAGGTCATCTTTGGAGAAATAAAAATTTTCTTTCAACCTGAGATAGCATCTTTTGTATCAAATTTGTACAGATTTTTCACATTAACAGACAACAGAATGTACTTGCTTGGAGACTTTTCTGGGGTATGAGTTTCATTACGTGAGGAGTACTCAGCTTCCTCAGAGGAGCATACCACAAGACCTCTTAGGAAGACATTCTGGTACCACAGCCCTTGCCTCAAATGTGGCCAAGAACAGGCTCATAGCTGGAATGATCGTTCCCCTCCAGCCCAGCCCTTTGATGAAACACCCATGCACAGGTTCTGCTCTGTTGGAATGTGCACCCTCATGCACTAAAAGCACAGGCCTCCTCTGTCCTATGAGTGGATGTAAGGAGACAGGACCATGTCAACAAAATTCAGATATCCCTGACCTGACCAAACATCCCATCCTATAACAGCTGCATATTTAGCCATGCAATGTGGGAACAGCTGGGGCCTTTGTGAGAAAGCTTACAAGCAACGGACAGATGATTTCACTTATCAGACCACTAGCTACTTTTTTAGAAGTATGGATGAGTAAGAAAGAACTCCTTGGAGAGAGGACTACAAGGAGTAGGCAGATTAATTAGATGGGACTTAATTTGCAGACCATTTGTCCCCATTTTCAGAGAAAAGATGTTTAGTGGATCTAGCTGCTTCAAGCATCTTCCTAACAGTTCAAAGCTCCTCCATAAACAGGAAAGCTTTTTGACTAGGAGATCTTATTTCAGCCTCCACAGAAGCTTTGAATTTAAAGGTATTCTGACATCAAAAGACCAAGCAAGCTCACCCAGGAGATTTCATGAACTAGGTCCAAGTAGGCCATTCAAATATACTAAACAGAAGCAGTAAATACTGCATAGGTTTCTTTTGCTGTGCCAAAAAATGAAAGAATGAATTTGCAGCTGGGGTCCTCTGATCCTTATGCTTGTCGCTGTGCAAAATGTCATTGCATTCAGTGTTACTGACCAAAATATAACCCACAGAAGTTTTATGTGATTAAACACATGGGGTTTAAAGTCTGACCATGGAGAAATCTGCTTTGGAATTTAGGAACTACTAACGTGACATTTGTAATAATTTAAATGAAGGTACAGATATGTTAACATTTCAAAATCATCTAGACAACAGCCATCACACCATAGAAATGGTGTTAAGAGTAGTCAAAACCATGCTTATTCTTCAAGAAGGAAACTAATCGTGACTGAGTTGTTCCATTAGACTTCCCTATTCTGCTAAATCATAGTGCCTTCTAATTTCCCTACCCCCAAATTCCCACAACTAAAGCACAACACTACAGTCACTACATCAGTAACTCTGAGGGTGGGGAGGAAGTTCCAGAGAAATTTGGTACCTTGTGGATTAACAGTGGAAGATTTTACTTTGCGCTTGATTTGCTTCTCTTTCTCGGGATTTTCTCTCGTGGAGTTATTCCTAGTGTTATGACTGTAATCAGATGGGGTAGGGTTTGATACAATATTCTGGTTCTTGGAATGTTTGGTTGAATTCTCCAGTACTAGAAGGATAAAAAGAAAAAAAAATATGTTAAGTCGAGTAGTTTATACTACATTCAATCTTGCTGGGTAAAATGGAACTCATGTTCTACTACAGACAATTTGAGTCACTGATCCAAAAGGGAGAAAGCTTCCTAGATAAAACAACGTAGCCTAACTTGTCCAGTTTTCTCTGAAGAGCCTCAAAGGTCCATCAGCTTGAAAACAGAACCCATCTTAACTGAGAGAGATATATTAGATTTCCAAAGAGTCAGTTTTATCTTTAAAAACATTCATAGCTTAATGAAAAAACAAAACCAAAAACGCCCCAACTTGCCTGACTTTCCTGACCCTGCAGTAGTATTAGGCTTTGTGATTAAAGGCTTTATAGTTAAAGGCTTTGCTCCTGAAGAAGTAGATGGCTGCTCTGTAACCGCCACATCTGTTATCCCCCTATTGCTTCGAGTCCGCACAAGGGAGGAGGCTTCAGCGGCTTTTCCGTTCATCTGAGGCGGAGCGTGTCTCAGCGCTGTCGACCGTGCAGGTGCAGAAGATGATGAAGTGGCAGAAGTTTCTGCCTTCAGATGAGGTTTTATTAATCTCCTCTTCCTTTCAGGGCTGCAAAAGGAGTAACAATTTGGATCCTGGATGACCACCTTGTCATTTTACAGGAATAAATAAAATTAAATGCTAGTGTCTATATTGTGGGAGTAAAACAATCACCTCTGCATGAAGTATGTTAAAAACATGGCATTTACTGTGGAAATTCATGTAAGTTGTGAGCTTCTGGAAAGTGAATCTTTACAATAAATACTATAGTTATATGACAAAGCATGATGCCATCACTATCCTAACGATGCTGTTTTACTGTACACATTTAGCAGTTATTTGAATTTTAAGCACTTACACTAGGATAGCTCTAAGTAAAGTTTAAAACTCTTCCACATCATAGGGACTTGCATGTCAAAGCTATCATTCTGCAATATAGGGAATAGTAAAGGAAGTATTAAGAAAAAAACACACTAAGTTTTATTGTTTAGGTATGTCAAAATTTCACAGCATTTCATGAATACTGTAAAGGAATTCATGTACCTGGATGCAACACTACTGGAAACTGAGCTGCTTCTACTTCTTTTTTTCCTTCGTTTCTTTATAGTATTTCTTTTATGAAAGCGTAGGGCGGATTTATAATCTGATAAAATAGAACTTATGTGTTCTTCAAAGAATGCAGAAAGGCGCAAGCTCATGCTGTAGATCTAAAAAAGAAAAGCCAGTAAACAAGTTTATATGTTTCCAAAGCATCCTTTTACTTATGTATCACCAAACAATAGCCAGAAAATTAAAAAGTGATTGATACAGAAATGTTTTAGGGACATTTACAGTCTGCCTCAACAAACATATGCTAACTCATCTGTAGCTTTGCTTTAACTATTTTCATGGTTTTGAAAAGTGTATTACCACTGAAGATGACAGAGAAAAGGAAAAATTAGAAAAGCCACTTTTACAGAATGTAGCCTTTCCAGAATGTATCCCTTTCTAGCTTCAACAGAAATCATAAAGAGAGATCTTTAATTAACTTTACTGTATCATACCTAGGGTCAAAAAATCTTACTTTCTGCTCTATTAAGTTGCATCCTTATATCCTATATTTGAACATCACTCTATTTCTTTTATGGATGAATTGATACTACAAGTAAGTTGGCTGCAACAAGTACAATAGATGCTTTGGAATTATGTAGGTGCACTTTTTTTTACCATCTCTAGCCTTAGATGATTTAGAGAGACTTCCAAACTCAGTTTACATCACAAGTAATTATTTGACCACAGTTGCTATTAATTCTGGAAACAAAAAAAACCACCGAAGTGACCTGTCTAGGTACTTTAAGGAGACACGGCACCTTCTAAGAAACACAAAGACAATATTGAACCACTTAGAGAACACACCAAACCATCTGAGTGCCAGACTCAACAGGTTTGACAGATTCTGCATGTGTTACTGGAGATGGCATGCAAAGGAATGTGTGTCTGATGTGCCAAGCTGAAAAAAAACAAAGCTGATGACTTTAGGTTTACTGTTCAAGAAAGCATTAGTGATGTCAGTTTACTGTTCAAATACATACCATTGACATAAAGGAAGATGCTAAAAATGTAAGTGTCTGACAGTAAAAACATCACCATTCAACTATACATGTTGCATGCACTGACAGCACATAGGTTCTAGGATATTAAAACTCTTGACATAAGAACCTTCCACTTCTACTTCTGAGTAAAACCAAAAAAGACAAATTTATTACTATACCAGTCTGTTTGGAAGAAACATGAAAGAAATGAAAATGTCAAAAGAACCTATGAAACCAGACAAAGCTAATGTCAGGTGAGATGCAGTCAAGGAGAGGAAGACAGACCACAAAAGAATCAAGACCTGCCCCAGAAGCCCTGCCATTTGCTGCAACTGAAAAAGTAATTCTTTTATGGGGTATGGCAGCCTCAGCAGGGAGTGAGACTGTCTGCTACTGGCCGGGGAGTAAACGCGGATCCTGCTCGTCACCTACTAAGAAATTTGTGCCCAAGTCTTAAAACAATGAAGTCCTAATGATTAATTTGCTATTTAGAACAGCCAAACATAAAAGCTGTTAATAATTCTAGTCTTAAAATCTAACACATATTAGTAGAAGCAAAGCCTACACAGAAGCCTTTACACATGTAAATATGCATCTATAATTTAACTGCTATCAGGTACTGCACCTACTACTAGCAGCACATCTCAGTACAAATAGCTTTGTAAGCTGACACTTTATGTAAACTGTCTTGTTTCCCAGAAATCCTAAGAGCTTCATTACAATCCTACTGCATAGTGGTCAACAGCACAGAATTTCAACATCCTCTGCTGTCTGTACCTGGATATTTCAGTTTGGGGCAACCTTCAAAGTGGAGGGGCTCTCTGTGTGTTCGTTTTGAAAATCTAGTTTCTTCCCCAAAATATCACTATTGTACTCATGATCATGTTTCTACGGAACTTATGTTCCATGTGGTTTTCCCTCTAGACCCGCTTTCTAATATTTACTTTCGAAACACACATGCAGAACATCAGAAGTTTTGGTATTTAAATAGCACACATTCCTTTCAAATACAAAGCTATAATAGTTTTTCAGAAATATTTGTGTTTTAAGATCAGAAATAATTTAACTTGTTTTTTAAAAGTAATCAAATTACATT
>VYZQ01059096.1:826-17900 GCA_013400655.1 Mystacornis crossleyi | reverse complement strand
TCCAGTACTATACAAGTAAACAAAGCAAAACTAGATAATGAAACTTTAAAAATAAAAAAGAAAAAGAAATATTTATGAATTCACCTTTGCCTTAACATAAATGTCAGAGAAATGCTGGAAAACTTCCATGTTTTCAACATAGGTGATAGAAAATTCGATATTGTCAGAAGAAAGAAATTAAAGAAATATAGGGGAGAAAAATAGTTACCTGGTCTTGGCAGCTGCAGTCAAAATTTTTGTATGAAAAATTAGGTGTAAGAGTCTAATAAGTTTGACTGTTCCCTATCCTGTCCGTATGTGACACTTTTCTTCAAGCAACAAATATCTGTAACAATATGTGCGTGCATGTGCATGTACACTTCTGGAAAAAAAAAAAAAAGAAAAAGAAAAAAGGCTTCCTGTATGAAGAAAAGCAGTCTTTTTTTATTTCTGTGAGATGAAACATGTCAGGAAAACCAGACACTAGTTCTGCTGCTAACTGCTAGAGTTTCACTTTGTTAAGACAGAGATGAAGAGAATAATGCTAGTGCTCATGGAGAGAGGATACATTTCCTGGTTAAAATATTTACTTCAGAGAAATTCACATTAGTATAAATTTTGAATAAGTCCTGGGAAGCCAGAGCCTTCATAAAATTGGAATTTTGTCTTTAGGTTCACATATGGTTGAAACAAAATTTCGTATAGATGAAAAATATTTCATTTTGCTTCCATTCAATAAACCTGAGAAATTCTTTTAAGAACAGTCTTAAAGAATACAGTTTGTGTCAGCATTTTAATAGAGTATATTTTTTTTCCCCAGGCATTGCATTTTGAATGTGTCCTGGTGTCTTGCACCATTCATAATCAAGATGGCAAGATCTCAGTGTGAACATTTATTACAAACAGATTTCCCTATTTCAGTGCAAAGCTCTTTTTTTCTGCTGTAGCAATATTCTCTATTATCATTCATAGTTTATAACCAATCAAGTCCACCATAAAANCTTGTATCTAAACATTTATATACTTCAAGAAATTCATATTAATTTAGCAAAAGAAAGTACTGCTAACACGATAACCTCACCAAAAATCGTTCACTGTAGATGTTAAGGAGTTAAAATAAATTTTAAGAGAGAAATCAGAGAAATTATTAAAAATAGTGCTAAAATTAAAATTTAANAGGTTCACATATGGTTGAAACAAAATTTCGTATAGATGAAAAATATTTCATTTTGCTTCCATTCAATAAACCTGAGAAATTCTTTTAAGAACAGTCTTAAAGAATACAGTTTGTGTCAGCATTTTAATAGAGTATATTTTTTTTCCCCAGGCATTGCATTTTGAATGTGTCCTGGTGTCTTGCACCATTCATAATCAAGATGGCAAGATCTCAGTGTGAACATTTATTACAAACAGATTTCCCTATTTCAGTGCAAAGCTCTTTTTTTCTGCTGTAGCAATATTCTCTATTATCATTCATAGTTTATAACCAATCAAGTCCACCATAAAATTATAGGGAATTTGTCTTCCACAGTTTTTTCATCTGCAGTCTCTGGATGAAATTTTGTTTAATATATACTGCTTCTTTACATTAATACTGTACTCTGTGGGTTTTTAAATTGTATCCTTCTTTAGTATTAAAACACCCTGGTTTCTGGTATGGTTCTTTGTGCCTACAAGTAGTATCACTGAAGCTCCCAAAAGGAGGGATTCCAGGCCTGCAAATAAATTAAAAACAAACAAACAAACAAACAAACAAACAAACACACAAACAAAAAAAAAAACCATATTCACAGTCTGCATGTAAGGTTATTAACTCAAGGAAAAAGGAAAAAGATTTTGAGGAAAAAAAATGTAACAAGTATTGCCTGCCACAGCAATAAAGAAGAACAAACAGTCATGCTGAGTCACTAGATAGTTGCTCTGTATCTTCTAATTTTGACACAATTTCTCACTGGATGGAAAAAACAAGATAAAAACTCCAAACAATAAAACCCAAATAGCAACCACTATTTAATTTTCTGAAACGTGGGAGAAACTGGAATATTTTTAACTGCTTCTGAGAGAAAAAAAAAGTATCAATTTAGCAATTTCAATTATCTACGCTTTTCATTGTAACGTGCTGTTATTGTGTTAATTTTATGGTGTCTTGATTTATGCATCTTAACCCGAATAAGAATCATATGTGGATATATGTGGTATTTAATGAATAAATTAAATCTGAGTTGATTTATCTGTTCTACCTTTGTTTTTAAATTATTATTCAGCCTGGTAAGAGGATAGGGTGTCTGTTTTTTATTTGCAGTAAGTATTTGAGAAGTGAGCCTTAATTTAGAATAGCTTCATTTGCATTGAAATCTTATTATTGCTATTAAAAAAGTTTAAATAAACCAAGAGTGAGGCTTTGGCAACTGAAAACGGTGAATCTCCATGAATAATTTACATAGGTTTTGCTTATACCAATTAAACCTCTCCTTTTTCTCTGTTTTGTCCAATCAAATTGCAAAGACTCAGAGACAATAAAAACTAAAGTGGAGGATATGGAACAGATTTGTTGAATACTGTTTGGCAGGTAAGCAGAGTTCAAGGTTATCTTTTTAGCAAATGTTACCACTCAGCTGTGAATTAGTTTTGGGTACCCATCACAGATGGAAAGACTGCATTAGGACTGCGAGAAACAGTATCAGAGAGAACAGGGTAGAACATCATCTTTGTGTATTCTGGGATTCATAAGGTGAGAGGACTGAGAGGAAATGGCACAGAGTTACATCTGTAGATACAATTTTCCTTTAAATTGGACTGACATACTTCAGGCTATTCTGTAGCATGCATATTACACCTTTAATTAGATTTCTTTGTTTTAAAAGCAAAAACAGTGAAACAAATCAAAATTAATACCTAATTTCTTTTTGGATTACATTTCAGAATATATATCATTGGCAAATGGAGCAGCAAGGTATAGCTGCTTCTCCTGTTCTTGCTAAAATGCTGTGAGGAGAATGGAGGGCATGTGAAACAAAAAGCTAATTTCTAGGTATGTACTTTTGCTGCAAAGATCTCATCTTCTCAAATTGCATGTGTGGACTATATTAGTAATAGTTTTCCAATGGAAAAAAAATAGTTGCCATTCTGTGCAACCGCAGAACCCCCCTAAAAATAAAAATGAGTTATCATGATGACTCAAAACTCAGTGTATCATATAATTAAAATCTAAGTATATTCTATTTTTTAGATGTACTTTTAAAATTCATATTTAATTAACATTTTAAGGTATTAAAATGTATTTTTTGAACACTTGTGTGGTAGGTAAGTCCGGACACCCGGATTTGTTTTTCAGTAGGAACAAAACCTAAAAAATATCTTTTTAATGAGGGTTACATGTTTATACAGAATAAATTTGGTGCAGCTGCTTTTGAATGTCCAAAGCAAGTTTCTGGGATATTTCCATTCCTCTTTTTATCTTCTGTCACAGATATCAGAATAAAAAATATACCAAGAGGACCCAGTGCCTTATAGGTCTAACCACAAATAAGAGAAGTGAAGTCTAAAACAATTCTTCCAATTTCGGCTTTCCCTCTGGCTTTATTCTTGCTACTCTAGGAATATTAAAAAGAAATGGAATGTTTTTAATGGACTGTCAGCAGTATTTTTTTCATTAATAAAAGGAAACTCAATCAACTGCTCTGCCAAACCTCTCTGTCTCTCCTCTGATGGGCATGATAAATGGTGCCAAGCATTGTCAGATTCTGCTAGATTAAATTAAAATGATAGGTGTTCAAAATCTTTTAGGACTAAGCCTAAAGTAATTTTGATCATACTTCTTTCTGAAAGAAAAATAATAGTAAAAAGTAAGCAAGAAAGACAATGAAAGTTTAGAGATAAAATAGATTAACGGAAACATTCTATCATTAAATTTGCTTTCCAAGGAAGTGAGACAGATTGTCTGAATCCAAAACATGTCTATTTATACATGACTGCCAGCACTAGTAAGAAAAGGATTAAAAATGGTAACTCACAAAAGCACTACAGAAACAAATTTTTAAAAAGTGACATGAAACAAAAATGTGTATAGTGAGTGTTATAAAATACCCCAAAGTTTATCAGTCTTGTAATCAGTCATGTTTAAGCAGTAAGATTCTGTCTGGGTTTACTGTCAATCCCAGCAAATAAGGAGAAAACGCAAAGCCATTTTTAGAGGACAAGAGTTTAGTGCTTACAGATACAGCAGCAATAGTTCTATTAGTACTAGAAATCGTTGAACTAGTTGAAATACTCAACTTGTTCAACTTTGATAACGTAACGTGCTTTAAAAGGCAAATTCCATTAAATCTTTCAAATCAGTGCATTTGTTCTTCACACAGACATGAGTTAAAACCTCTGGGTTCAATGTATTCACTCTTGGGCCTCTTTAAATTTTGAAGTCTGTTTTGCTGCCCCACTTCACTTTTTAAAAAGTAAATATCCTTAGAGGTTTCAGTGTGAGTGTTGTATTACCTGAATTTGCAGGCAGTATAATCCAGATTGTAAAAAACCCAAACCACTGTTACCACAGTAGTGGTATTTTCACGTAAAAATTCCAGTGACAGAAATGCAAGTTTCAAAAAATTGTTTTGCATGGCTGCTCTTCTTGGCAGTGAGGCAACGGTGCTGGCCAAGTGGCACATTCTGAAAGTGGCTCGTATACCAAACAAAGCACTAACACAATGTGCAGGATTATATTCTGCTCAGAACCAAAGGTTGGAAGCAGCTTTATAATAAGTCTTCCGGAAGTGTTGTATGATTTACCACTATTACATTTATTGTTGGTGGTCGTGTGGGCCAGAGCTGGATAATACTGAAGACATTTATGAAATATTTTTTACCTTTCTAGATCTATTTTATGTCAGTAGTTCAGACAATTTACAACTGCTGCTCTGTGTAAAAGTGCACTGTGAAATGGAGCTTATTGCTAGAGCTCCAGGTCTCATGTCTCCTCCTACATAGTATGTGTCTTTTTAATTTGCAGTGCTGCTGACACCGTATGCTTGATTAGGGACTAGTGTTGAAGATAACTCTGTAGGATAAAATGCTGGCTCTCTTAGTCATGTTGTTATATAAATTCTGCCATGTGTACATGCCAAGAGAGAACTTGAGAGATGTAAAATGTAACTTGATGCAAGTAGGAATGGCTCTATTTTAGTGCAGTTGCACAGAAAAATACCCTTTGGAGACTTTGACCCATGGCAGTCATGAAAATAATATAGCAGGATGATAAGGTGGTGTTCTATATTCTCTGTTACTGATTACGGAACAAATCATTGTTTTGTTTTATGCTAGGACCAAGGCCCTTGTAGTAAAGGGAACAGTCCCACAGCTGGACTGAAATGCAAGTTTTTCACCGTCTGCTCTTGTGAAGTAAACAATTTTGAGAACTAGGGAGGAGGGCTTAGGACTAAAAGAGGTGTGTATTTTAACAGAGATGTAATATAGATTATTCTACAGCATGCTCTTTAGAGACAGAAGAGATCAATTATAGCTAAATTGAGATGTGATAGAAGGAGATTTAGTGATATGAGGAAGCTTAAATTAATCCCTCCTAAGGTAATATCGACAAATGTTACTCGTTGGTGTCATCAGTCTAGTGCTTTCAGCAGTCTGTGACACGGGCAAGAGTACAGTGAAGGGAAGGAAACGCTTCCTCAGCAACCAAAACCAGTTCACTGGATTGTCAAAACCCTGAAGAAAACCCCTGATAATAAAGACCGAAAGGCAGCCTTAAGGATTGAATTTTTGCTGTTTCATCAGATAGCCCTTGGACTCAGCACCTTGCTTTCACTCCAGGTCAAACCAGTGGCCAGCCAAGGCTCAGCACCTCTCAGTGAGACTCTCCTCAGGGACGGGGCACAGGCTGGAGCAGCTAGACCCACAACCATGCCTGGGAAACTCCCTGGGTAGCCCAAACAGTGACAGCATCAGCCCTCTTGGCTTCTACCAGCACTCTCTGCAAGCCCCTTGCACAGGGCATGGTCATCCTTGTCTCTGAGCTCTATACCTCAGCAGCCCCTGGCCTGTAGAGTTCCATTCCCTCATCCTCGAGTCCCTTTCCTCAGACCTGGAGGTAGCCAGTGAGTAGAGGACAGACAGGAGCAGTCTTATATTCCTGTCCCCTCTTTCTCTCCTGGCCCAGGTTGGCTGTGGAGGAAGGGAGAAAGATGGCTGCAGATCCCCAATGAGTTTTCCCCCAGACACTGTGGGACAGGTGGCAGCTGTTAGCACACCCAGCCCTCCTCCTAGAGTGCCTTCATCATCTGTGCCTCTGCCCAGATACCTCTAAGGGTTAAAACTGAGAAAACTGGAACAAGACTTCTATTTTTCCAGAGGGAAAAGAAATGATGGAAACTGTGTATACTACCCTACATGAAGGACCATTCTGCTTTTCACCTACACCATGATTAAACGCTTGTTCTTATACTGCTGTGGTTCAGTTCCTTATGTGGTCTTCAAAGATGAAACCTGAACTCCCCCCCAGCCCTCTAAATTCAATGCAACTCTGCATCCTTTGATGGTACTCCACATAAAACACTTGGAATATGTGGGACTTTAATTTGATCTGATCTTAAAAGCCATCATACTAGAGCAGACCAAAGATCTATGTAGGCCCCTGCAGTGGCTGAAGCCTTCAAGGCTCTCAGTGGATTTCTCTTCTACTTGAAGTCTTCCCTTGAACCCATTCACTGTCTAGATAACCTTGCAGGATGGCACTGAAATGTCTCTGTCTACAGAATAAACAGCACCTTAATGAGACAGGATACTTTTTGAAAGATGAGACAGAGGGAGAATGCAGAAGCAGTAGGTGGTGGAACATCAGATATTGCCTGAAAAACATCTGCAACTGCATAAATGGAAGTTGTTCATACAGCTTTGGGTTGGATTGAGGGAAGGGAGGAGTGAACAAACTTGCTGGTCACCGAGTTGAGAGAGACCTAAAATTAGAAAAATCCTGTTTAAACAGCAGCTTTGAAAATTATAAATTGAGCTACTTTTTGAGAGCAGTTAAATACTAATCTCAAGGGGCTATGGGCAGAACCTGACAGACTTCGAATGACTAAAACAGCATTTTCTCGAAGAAATAAAGCTCATATGCTGCTTGCTTACAACCTCAGACAGGGAAAGAAATAATATAAAAGAAAAGATCTATTTTAGCAATTAAGAACTGTATTTGAGCTATGAAGAAATTTTTGAGTTCTTAGAAGATTTCAACACCTTTATACTTGCAAGAAACAGGTCTCTGGAGATAAAAGGTCAGATTGTAAAGGCTAATATGTCTGGTTACTCAGCAAAATAAAAGGCCAGATTGGACTGTCCTTTTGAAGCTAAGAAAATTCAAAAGTGATCTAAAAAATATGCCAGCAGGAAAACCTTCAGGACTTTTCCAATTCCCTTGTGATTTTTCTTTTTATATTTTCACTAAATACTCGGCAACACAGATACCTTGGAGGACAAATTTGCCTTTCCATTATGATGGAGGCAAATTTTACACATTCCTATAACCCATAAGCACATTATAAAATGAAGACATAGGTCCACTTTTCTGTTTGTCTAGCAGAGTATTTTCCATTACTACAGACACAAGAAATAGAAATTGAGTTTCTACATAGATGTTTGTTGAGACATGCTTCAAATTTGGTAAATGCAGTGAATTAGATAATAGAGATGAATTAGAAGAATGAAGGTAGAAAGGAAACTGGATATTGCGTGGCTAATCTCAGTTGGAAGGTGGGTTTAGTTTTTTATGTGGAGAGACTGAAACTACTGACTGCAATAAATAAAGAACTGAATTTATTGCTTTTGAATGTCACGGTACCTTGGTTCATAAATACATTACATTGATTTTGAGCTCAAAGTAGCACCAAAACTGTTCCAACAAAGCTCCCACAGAGAAAGGCTTTGCCTTAGCAGTCAAGTTCAAGCAGACTCCAGACTGAAGAGCTGTGAGCTTGCATAGTGGGCACCCACCTATCATCTGTTCGATGTCTAACAGAGCCATTTGATAGAAGCTGTGCTTACTCATCTTGCTCTTTCTTCCTGTCTTGTGAATTCTACCTTCAGATCTTGCTGCTTATCTTCGACAGACTTCTGACTACATTGGGGTCTTGCCAGGGGTTTTGGATTTTCCAGATTCTGGATCAGCTTTCCCAGATCGTGCTACATGGATCTAGATCCAACCCCTGAATGTCACTGAGCCTTAGCAGTTAGATAAGACTGCTCAGGTCCAGACATGCACACACACTCAGATCTTACATATGCCACGATACCTCGTATTTCAGATACGCAGCAGAACTACTTTATTGTGATTGAAAAGTAAATAGTGTAACATTTAAATATTTCTGCAACACGCTAATGATAAGATCAGTTCTAACTTTGCTTTTAGGGTAGCAATATTATAAACGGAATCACAGAATAACACAGAATGGCTGAGGGGGGAAGGGACCCCTGGAACCCCTATACTCAAGAGGGGCCACTTAGAGCAGGCTCCCTAGGACTATGTCGACGTGACTTTTGACTGTCTCCAAGGAGACTCCACAACCTCCCTGGACAACCTGTGCTAGTGATCAATCACCATCACAGTAAAAAAAAAAAGTGTTTCCTGGTGTTCTGACAGAGCTTTCAGTGTTTCAGTTTTGTGCCCCTTGCCTTTGGTCCTGTCATCAGAAAAGAGCCTGGTTCAGTCCTCCTTACTGACTGCCCTCAGGTATTTGTATAGACTGATAAGATTCCCCTGAACCTCTTTCAAGCTAAGCAGTCCCAGCTTCCTCAACCTTTCATCATAGGAGTGATACTCCAGTCCTTCAACTATCCTTTTGACCCTCTGCTGAATTCTCTCCAGTATGTCCATGTCTTTCTTGAACAGGGAAGCCCAGAATGAGACACAGTATCAGAGAATTACAGAATCACAGAATATCCTGAGTTGGACGGGACCCACAAGTATCAAGTCCAGCTCCTGGTCCTGCACAGGACAACCCCAAAAATCATGCCATGTGCCTGAAAGCATTGCCTAAATGCTTCTTGAACTCTATCTATCCTGGTGCTGTGACCACTTCCCTGGAGAGGCTTCCCAGTGCCCAACCACCCTCTGGGTGTAAAACTTTTTTCTAATATCCAACCTAAACCTCCCCGACACAATTTCAGGCCATTCCCTTGGGTCCTGTCACTGGTCACCGCAGAGATCACTGCCTGCCCCTCCTCTTCCCCTAACAAGGTAGATGTAGACTGTGATGAGATCTCCCCTCAGTCCTCAGTTTCCTCTTCTCCAGGCTGAACAGACCGAGTGAGGTCAGCCACAACTTATCTCTATAACCTTCACGCAGACTCCCAACTGTGTCCTAACCAAGACTGAACAGGGGAAGAGGATCATGTCCCTTGTCCTGCTGGCAGTGCTCCTTCTAATGCAACCCAGAATACTGAGATCCTTCATTACTGCAAGATCACACTGCTGGGTCATGTTCAACACAGTGTCCCCCAGGACCTCTAGGTCCTGTTCTGCAAANAAAAAAAAAAAAGTGTTTCCTGGTGTTCTGACAGAGCTTTCAGTGTTTCAGTTTTGTGCCCCTTGCCTTTGGTCCTGTCATCAGAAAAGAGCCTGGTTCAGTCCTCCTTACTGACTGCCCTCAGGTATTTGTATAGACTGATAAGATTCCCCTGAACCTCTTTCAAGCTAAGCAGTCCCAGCTTCCTCAACCTTTCATCATAGGAGTGATACTCCAGTCCTTCAACTATCCTTTTGACCCTCTGCTGAATTCTCTCCAGTATGTCCATGTCTTTCTTGAACAGGGAAGCCCAGAATGAGACACAGTATCAGAGAATTACAGAATCACAGAATATCCTGAGTTGGACGGGACCCACAAGTATCAAGTCCAGCTCCTGGTCCTGCACAGGACAACCCCAAAAATCATGCCATGTGCCTGAAAGCATTGCCTAAATGCTTCTTGAACTCTATCTATCCTGGTGCTGTGACCACTTCCCTGGAGAGCCTTCCCAGTGCCCAACCACCCTCTGGGTGTAAAACTTTTTTCTAATATCCAGCCTAAACCTCCCCGACACAATTTCAGGCCATTCCCTTGGGTCCTGTCACTGGTCACCGCAGAGATCACTGCCTGCCCCTCCTCTTCCCCTAACAAGGAAGATGTAGACTGTGATGAGATCTCCCCTCAGTCCTCAGTTTCCTCTTCTCCAGGCTGAACAGACCGAGTGAGGTCAGCCACAACTTATCTCTATAACCTTCACGCAGACTCCCAACTGTGTCCTAACCAAGACTGAACAGGGGAAGAGGATCATGTCCCTTGTCCTGCTGGCAGTGCTCCTTCTAATGCAACCCAGAATACTGAGATCCTTCATTACTGCAAGATCACACTGCTGGGTCATGTTCAACACAGTGTCCCCCAGGACCTCTAGGTCCTGTTCTGCAAAGAAGCTTCCCAGATGAGCAGCCACCAGCATATATTGATGCCTGGAGTTGTTTCTCCCCAGGTGCAGGACGTTGCTCTTGCCTCTATTGAGCATCTTATGGGAGACAGTATGGATACCCAGGGAGTGGAGTTCCTTCACCAGCATCTCTGCAGGCCTCAAATGAGATATTTGACTACAGCTGACCCCATGACACATCAGATATTGCTCTATATATATATATAATATTTATATATTTGTGTTGGCCACTTCAAAATTATCTTAGAAAATGAATCTTATTTCATTGTTGTATGAGTTTAAAATACCATATTAGGTTGAAAAAGATTGAAAGATTTACTGTGTTTGCTCTAAAGAAAGCATGTCTCTCATACCTTTAAAAAATAATTTATTACTGTTTAGACTTCTGCACTGATTGCTCTTTAAATACTTCTAACCTTAATAAAAATATCTCTGGCAAAATCCTAATAAATGTTTTATCAACTTGTGAACTTCACAGAATAGATGACTTTGAGACTGACATGAATAAAATTCAACTAGTGAAAATTATCTGTAACAGAAAGAAAAAAAGTACTTTTGGGGGGATCTTGCTAAAAATTTTTTTGCCTTTCAAGAAGTAGCAGCTCTTATCCAAACAAAAACTACTTAAAATAAGGGAATTTTAATACAGAAATTTACCTACATTTTGTTTCATATATCCTCCACATTCATTTTCTGCAAGTTCTGTCCAAGGATATTGAAGTTTATGTAATTTCCAGTAGTATCATAGTAGAGCAATCTCCAAGAGAAGTAAAGTCAGATATTTTCCTCTCCAGACAGCTAAGGTTGCAAAGGACAAATATCTTCCTTTTTCTCTCCCTAAAGAACAAGTTGGCATTCCTTTCTATGCAGTAGTGATGGAAAATTATTTGGAAATCACAGAATCATAAAGTAATTCATATTTGAAAATATTTCAGGAGACAGTTTCCAACAGTCACCTTTTGCAGTGCTCAACAGACGTGACACTGAAGAATATTATACAGCTTATCCTGCCAGAATTCCTTCTGCTGCAGACTGTGACTATTGCCTCTTGTCCTTTACTTTGCTCTTCTGCTTCTCTATAACTGCCCTTTTAGACACTAAAAGCAGCAGCTGGATTCATACTTAACATTCACTTCTCCAGGCTAAGCACACGAATCTTCCTGTGGCTCTTTCCGTGTATGAAGTGTTCTGCACCTCTAGTCACTAAGTGACCCAGACAGGCATCTTAATAACTCTGGAATGGATCCTTTCCAGTTTGTCAATGCTTGTTTTATACCAAGGAGCTCAAATCTGGACAAAATGCTCCAAACCTCAGAAGGCTGGAGTACAAGGAAAAAATCCCTTCCGTTGATCTGCCAGCTATCCTCTTGCTAATGCATCCTGGTATGTGGCTATCCTTCCTCTGCAGGAGGCCTTGCTGCTGTGTTCCACTTGTTCACAAAGACCGTGCCTCTTCCACCAGTGCTGTTCTGCAGAGCTGCTGCTGGTCCACTCAGGCCCAGCACACATGGGCTTATTCCATCCCAAATAAAGGACTTTTAATTCACCTTTGCCACGTGTGCCAACGTTCCTGCTTGCTCATTCCTCCAGGCCGAGGAGATATCGCAGTCCTTCCCTCCAGCTTATCAACTGCTTTACCTTGTCTGGTGTCATCTGAGAAGCTGACAAATGACGCTGACCGCTGGCCGCCCGAAGGCCANAGACAAAGATGACTTCTGCCCCATTGCCCAAGCCACTGATGAAGACATTAAACACTATTGAGGACTTGACTAGTGGCTCAGCTGTATAGAAAGCTCACAGAGGTAAAGTGGAGGATGGTTAACAGCTCCTTTCTGAAGTATTCAGATACAATAATAATAGATGCCATAGGGAATACCCATGCGGAAAGTAATAATTCAGTCTTCAGAATGACATTTCAATAGTGTGCAGCAAATAGGGCCTGAGGCCACACATCGAATTCTACGGATAAAAGAAAGAAAAACTAGCATCTGCTCACTCTTTAAGCATTATCTATCTTTTGTGTTGAAAGGAGCAGAGGTTCAGTGAAAAATCTCCAGTGATCATGTGATCAGGAAAAAATAATCACTGGTCATTTACTCATGTGGGCAAGGGGACTGAATCCAGTATTTCTTATTTTATAAATGTTTTTCATGGCAGTCTGCAATGCATGCATGTAATTGGAATGGATTAAAATGCTGTATCTTGAAGCACAGTCTTACCACTATGATTCTATGAAACTACTGCTCTGAACAGTCTTCATCTTAGTTGATCACTTCTACAACATCATAGAGGAGGAGATTCAGGTATTCTGAGGAATAAGAGAAAGTGGAATATGGCAGAAGAGAACTAGTTATGCTGACTTTCAAATTTTGTGGAGAAATCGAGTGAGCTACAATTTATTAAGCTACAGTTTATTAAGCAGTTATTAAGATATAGTAATCTCTTTCAAGGTTTGTATACTGCTGCTAGCATCAGTGTGTTCTTCATTTTGCATATTAGCTGTCTAGGGATTTGGACCAAATTTAAAATCTGCATCTGTCTTTAATCATGGCTTTTACTGAAACCAATACTAAATGTACCTTTGGTTATTGTATAAATATATGGATATTGAAATGGGCTGCTGATATTGCACACTGAAAATTCAAATATTTATTTGTAGTGTCTGCCAAGGGAAAGTGTGTGAAGAAAGCCATGTTTAAGACACTTTAAATAATTCCCTTTAAAACAGTCAGTGTATTAGCGTCCTGCACACACAGATGTGTGCATGCAAGCACTAGGCTGAAACTGGAAGCCAAATACCCTATTGCTACTTGTATTTTATTACACCTAATTATTATTTTATTTGCTAACTATTTTCAAATCCTAGCTGAAAAGGAGCAACAAATCTTATTGCATAGGTGTAAAGGTACACCCTTGTAATGACACTTCTCTAATGCATGGTACATAGCTTACAGTTTTCCTACAGAAGGCAGATACCAAACAGTTATTAAAGAACTGCACTTGATAAGGGAAATGCACAAATCTGGATGTGTTCAGATGCTTAAAAATACATGACTGCTCTTGGTTGACTAAAAATATGATTTATGCTCCTTATGATTTCTTCTGAAAGAGAAAATCCACTAACTTACTTGAAAAAGTAGGACCTGCAAAGTTCCTATTTGTTTTCAAGGAGATCAGGGCTTTTCTCTTTTACAAGAGACTATAAAGGGTACAATAAAGAATGTCAAAAGAAAATTTGTTCAATTTGAAAGGTGCTGAAACAATTAATTGGAATGTCACTATTATAATGAGGCAATCATGTATGAACAACTATTACTTTTATTAATGATCTGCAGAAGGCTTGTATTTGCAGCTAGCTTGGTGGACTTTTTACCCCTGAAAATTTGCATATCTCCCTGTCTCTTTTTAAACAGTGCTGTAACTTGCTCAGAAATTTAATTTTCACTTGAGCAGGAGAAAAATCATTATGCCAGTGACAAATATATTAATAAATATTGAAGAATTGTGATGTTACTTGAACAGCTGCAATGATTTCTTTTACTTAAGAAATCTGGGGGACCTTAATTCTGTTCTCTTTTATATGAAAGGATATGCATTTCTTTTCACTGGACATCATAATTGCCAAAATAGGTGGCTATGGCTTCATAAAAGTGTCAGATTTATAAATAGCTTTTTCCAGCTATCATATATATCTAGATATATGGTTGTATTTTTTTTTACTACTACAGTGCACTTCCAGGAGAGTGTTAGTGTTAAATAATGCATTTTAAACAACTGGAAACCAGAAATTCTAGTAGCAGGTTTTTAATATCTTTCAAAAGTCAATCTTTTACTGCTGACTAAAAGATAATAGTGGGAAGATCCTCAGTGTTGCTAGCAAAGGACACTTTTAACCATTTAAAAGTAAATGTCGTATTTTGAGGTCATATCCTGAATGAGTGGGAAATACTCTTTTTTTAATTAAAGAAATTAAATGCCCACAGACTTTTTTTCTTTGTTGATGTGTAATAAGTCTCAGTGTTTCACAGATCATCTTGCCCAACTCTTTAGTAGCTAACCCGTGTGCCTCTGCTGTGTTAAGAGTTCATGGAATGTGCCTCTAATTGACCTGACCAAAACCACTGGTTGGCACAGGTGCTTGACGATGGCCGACAAAATGGCTTTTCCCCGAAGAGGCTGCTCAAAACATGGAAATGAATTCTAAAGTTTGAGCTGTACAATTGGTTTCAAAACCTTCTGCATAAAGCATCTCACAAAGGTTTACTTTTTCCCCTGTTACACTGCTGCACAGCACCAGGGTGGGGTGGGACTGTTGAAACTTCACTTAAAAGATGCAGAAAACCTTGTCTAGCTTCTCTGAATCCAGGGATGTACAATGCACAAGTTCAAGCAAATTGTGAATGAAAGGATTCCTACATGATGAACAAATGAAATGTATAGGATATAATATGTGAAAGCATTTTCCAAAATTACTCTGGAAGGGGTTTATATTTTTCTTTTCAATCTTTAACTAATCGTATTATTTATCACACAAGTGGTTTCACGTCAAGTAGGCAGCGGAATTATGTGAGCTCTAGTGATTAAACATAGAGATGTTAAACCTTGTCATAGTCTTGTGTTTGTCTCTGGGGCTGTCACTGTAGGAGGTACCAGCTACTGAGGCCTGTCAAAATCCATTAAATGTGATCTGCTGCTTAATGCCCTGATCTGAAGACAGGACAGGGAATCCGACAATGCAAGCGTAGCAGGTAAACAAAAGAGTGCTCATAAAAAGACTCCCACTGAAGTGCAGAGAAATAAGTTTTCATTACCAGTTTCTGAAAATTGTTTAAAAAAAAAAAAAAGCTGCTAAATTTTAGAGAAGGAATATAACTGGACAAGAGACACTGATGAGATTTTTCTTTTTCTCCAAGAAACAAATAGGAAAGACCTATCTCATTCAAGCTAAGCAAGCACTGCTCTTCTGCTGATCAGAAGAATCTAAAGATTTTATGTAGTTAGGAAGGTTCTAGCAGTCCAGACTGTCAAAGTTGTGAAAAAAAAAAATATCTCTGAGGGCACAGAGGTGGAACTAGAAGCTAGGAGAGCATGGAGGGCAAACACAATATCAGACTGGCATTCTCTGCTGCTGTATTCAAACAAAAGAGGAAAAAAAGGCTTTTCCTAGTAATTCCTCAGTGGTGATTACTCACACCAGTGCAAATAAAGAATTTTGAGGCATAGCTTTCTATTTTCCTGTTCATTCACTTGCTTTCAGATGTTCATGGGCAGAAAAAGTATGGGAAATTACACAGTGCCAGAGCCCTGGGGACCTGCCTGTCCCTGCCCACCACAGTTGGCTCCCCCAACTCTGCCCATGACTCAGGACCCTATTTCAGTCACCAGGATCAAGAAATGCCATGGCAGGGCATTGTATGGGGAGATCTCCACGGTCTTAATGAGCCTTGATTAGTAAGATCACTGAAAGGAAGTTTTCCGGGTTTGCAGACGTTTGTCATTTGACTGAGAAAAGCCTTACACTAAACTTTATTTGGTCAAAAGCAAACAACACATTAAAAATTCATTGCATATACCCAAGCACAATAAGCTCGGACATAGTTAGATTTGAACTGGACTGACACTTGTGTTGTACAGAATGTTTACTCAGTAGCTAAAGCATGAAGGGTTTTCAGTACTCACAAAACAATTGTGCGTGCTGCATTTTTTCTCTGGCTTCTTTTTTTTTTATTATCTTGTCATAAAAATACTACTTTTAGAACTGCTATACCTCTTTTGATACTTACAGGATTATTAAATCTGTGCTAGTTGCTGAATTAATAAACATACACACAAATGCACTGGCATATCAAAACCCCAGAAAAAATTGTCCATCAGGAACATATTTTTATAGCGAAGAGATACTAATGTTTTACATAAGTCTGAACGGAATCTCCTAGTCATAAATCAAGGCTTCTACTTTTTCAAGCAGCCACACACATGACTTTATAAATTTATCGAGTTCCATATTAGAAACTGGGATTTTAATCTCATTATTACTACTGGGTGGCTGTTCAAAATGTCATTTCTATAAAGGTTAGAAACCCTTCTCTAATTCACAGCTTAATTGTGTTTACACAGTTGGATTCTGTGCCAGGCTCATCCTTTAATTTAACTAGTCTTGCCTTCCCATTTTTGCGGTGCGCTTTCAGAAACAGGTGACATCGCCTCACAGTTTTCATCTTGCTGGGCTACGGAAAACCAGACTTTTTTGGAAGGGTTTACCTTTTCAGTCTTTATCCTAACACCTTATGTCTGAACCAGCTGCAGTTTTTCTTGATTGCAAATGGCCAGAATAATCTACTATGTCCTAGATAATAACTTACAGATCATTANGTATCTTCTAAGGATGCAGTTTGGATAAAGAAAGGCAGTGTATGACTACACATGTGGCTCAGGTAATAATTAGTGGTTTATAGCATTGATCTAGACTGAATCAAAAGTGACTTTTATTTGCTGTCTAACAAGTTCAAATTCATCTTGCATCCAATCCAATATTTCCAACTGTTGCATTTTAAGTACCAGTAAGCAGCATCTCAGCAGAGCTGTTGCACCTCCAGTACAGCAATTCTCTTATTTTTACTAACGGGCTGCTGGCATG
>VYZQ01059095.1:47115-63159 GCA_013400655.1 Mystacornis crossleyi | reverse complement strand
CACATTAATTTTTCCATTTGCTGTACAGATTTATTTGGTAATAATGGTGTTGCTGTTTTTCACAAGACAGCCTGAGCTGGTGGCCAGATTAGAACAATGGCCATGGCAACTGTTTTCTCTTTGATAAAGTACCATAAAAATGCACAGTGCTTTCAAGTAAGCACATGTGTCAACAAAGAATGCAATGCCTGTTCCTTGGCTTAAAAGTTTCTTTTGTGAGCATGGAGTTCAGACTTCACAGGATGCTAGTCCGTGGATTTCCACTGCTTTTTCTGAAGTCAGTGAGGCTGCAGCTATATAAGTGTAGTCTGAATTTTGCCTTCTAGTTTCAAAGTAAGCATTTAATAATCAAGTAGACATCAGAGTGTATTTTGTGCTGCCTTTTAACTCAATGATACGCAGCACTGCAGTTGAGAAGGCGTTCATTGCAGCTATGTCTCAGCGTGACTTGTAAGGTTGCTAAAGGCAGGTCTTGTTCTCGTGCCATATTTGTCTTGCTCTTTTTTTTTTTTCAATTTATTTGCTTTAGAGAACAGAACCAGACTTAAGCATCAGTTTCTCAGTGAGGTTGGGTATTTCTGGGGGGGATGTGGGAGTGTTTTCACCCAGTGTTGCAGATGGTTCCACTAAAGAACATAACAGTTAACTGAGTAGCCCAAGGTGATTCAGTTAACTGATCAGCCTCCCTGAAAATGTTAAACTCTTCTGGCTCCTTGTCTTTTAAACTTGTCTAACCACTAAATCAGATTGGCTCCCAAATGAAATGAAACTTTGGGAACTGGAAGTCACTTTTCATACTGTCTAATTGCCATTCTTATGTGGGAAAATTACTAAAAAAATCCTGCCTGGGAATGTTACCAAAATTGTTTTAATAATGTTAAACAAAGCTTTTGGCATCAAATAATCTATTATCTGTTGACACTAATTCACACAGAGTATACCTGTGAAAAGTTAAGCATGTTTTACTGGACCAAAGCAGGAGTGTGTGAGGTGATGTTGCATTGATCTAGCCGGCAGAAGAGGCTTTTCAAGAAAAGGACAACAGTTTCTGCCAGTATAAAAAGAAAGGGAAAGAATTATCCCAGAAAAGCATCTTCTCTTGTATAATGATTTTTAAAAGACAAGCATTTCCAGTTACTCAAAATTTTTCTTTCCAACTATTATTCAAAGAATTTCTTCTCTCTGTGCTTTTCCCTTTCCCATTCTTTCTGTTGCAGTTTGGAAAGTGTTACGATGACCATGACAATTTGAGGCAGTAAGTGAGGAAAGGCTTGTGAGGAGAATCTGTTATTAGACTGATAGAGTGGCAAAAAATGACCATACTTTAAGGCACAGGTGTGATCTGAGGAAAGGTTTGTTTGTTCAGTACCTTATCTGTGTCTGTTACTGTGTCATCTGGTGTAATAACAGGAAAAAACCCCAAAACTTTGACTTTTATTTTCCATTTGTCTGTCCAGTTTCTCTGTCCATCCTGTGTTCCAGCGCCAAAAACAAATGGTGAAAACAAATGGCAACAAAATATGGAGTAAGTTGAATAGAAAAGGAATGCTAAAACTTTTTTTTTTATTTATTCACAGAGGGTTTTGTGTGCTTTTGGGAGAGGGAGATGGTTTCTAATAGCAAAACATTACTTAAAAACAAATGAGGAAATGCTACTGCATAAATAAATTGTGCATATAAATTTATGTAAGACAAAACCTGTTAACTGAAAACACACACCTCAGTTTAAAGTTGAACTCGCATCTTTGTGTCTTTTTAAAAATACCATTTTATTTTGCCTACCAACTTTTTAAACAGAGTATGTGTCTTTCAGGTATGTGGTTTACAATGTAGGATTAGCTACTGATGTAAAGGTATTTTACCCACATTTCTTCATATTTCTTCTAACATTTTTAAAATAGAAACTGGTTTATGTAGATACTTCTCTAAATAAAAATCTTTCCTGATTTGCTAATAAGGGGAAGCTAAAGATACATACTCCAAGCTAGTGGATTGAGAGCTGTCGCATAATCAGCTGTTCCAGGATAATGATTCTTGCTTGGATAAGCTCTTCTGGAACAAAACGTGGGTTTACTCCAAAATAGTAAATCTTTTTCCAAAGTAGAACTACTCTTTGCTGATTGGATTATTGTGTGCTGAAATAAAATACTCACCTGAGAACAGGTGGTTCAAGTAAATAACCCCTTTCTAATAAATATTTTCATTAGTTTTGCTGGGGCAGCTCACGTATGATGTTGGCATCCCAAGGTTTTCAAACAAGGGGAAATTAAGTAAATTTTGACTGAAACAAGTACCTACCTAGCTCATTGTATCACTCCCAATTCATCAAGGCATGCAGTATGGAAATTCAGAAGAACAATAATTGGGAGATATTTCTCTACGACAAAAAGTTATGTTTCACATGGAGATTGCTTGACTTCCTATTAAGTAACATTCACATTCCATTCTCTTCAACGTTATCTTATTTACTCTAGCAACAACCTCAGCTGGTGTGTTTGGCTGGCACTGTTCACTTCTGCTCTGAGTCTTGGCCACTGGAATTTTTAACATTTCCAAAGGGGTTTTCAGGGATTACAAACTCAGAGTCCTTCCTGCTGACCAGCAGACCATCAACTCATCCAGATATTAGTCCAATCCTCAGGCAGCAGAGTGGTGACTGAGGGAGACTGATAGTGTCTTCTCCGGCTAGATTAATCACATAATTGTCTGTCAAATTACTCAACTTTCCTCCACTGGCACTGGAACTGAGACTGTCTCTATTCCTGCCAAAGAGTATTCCCCTATCTTTGGCTGTATTTTAGGCTTTTCCAACTTGTGCAGGCTATCTCTGCCTATTATTTTTCTGACATCATACATTTTGCTGTCAGTAATCCTGCAACACACAAATAATTTGTTTTTTATGTCTGTAATTTATGCTCCAGAGTCGAGTAAATTGCTGCACTTCAGACCCAATCCAAAGTCTAATTAAGTCATTGGAAACATTCCAGTTGACTTCACTAGGCTTTACATCAGGCCCATAAGTAGTACTTGCCTGCCACTGAGTCAGAACTTATAAAAGACAAACAAAACAGAACAGTTTTTTGCCATTCTTAGTCAGAAAATACCAAGGTAAGAAAAAACAGCAGAAAGGAATCAGACTGCAGTTTAAATTGCAACTCTTTCAGCTGCTAGTCCTAAATAGTGCTTCATTCAATAAGAAACCAGTAAAAACTACTTAAGCATCACTGCATTAAAGGATTTATGAAGGTGTTTCTTTTATTTATTTATGGGTTTTTTTTCTTGTATTTTAATTGCCTATTTAGTGGATTCTACATCATGCTAACATGAGTAAAGCTCTTGTGATTGCTAAATGTTACTTTTATTTTCAAAGCCTCATTTCATATGTTATGGGCAGCAGAGTGCTGCAGCTAATACCAAACGTGTGACTCACTTGATGAACAAGAAAAATTAAAAAGATAAGAAAACCAAACAGTTTTCATTATTTCTTCTACAGAATCCAGGTAGCACTGTGAGAAACAGGGACTCTTGCTCCTCCTAGTAATGTTAACAATTGTGCAAACAGTTAAACCTCTCTTGAAGAAGCTGAACTTGAAATGTTTAAAAGAAAAAACCCACCACACTGATTTTTTCCCCAGGGGTGCAGCAGATTCTGTAAGGTAAACAAGCTGTAGCACTGTGCTGTGGGTGCAGGTGGCTAATTAGTGCTCATCCCTATCTTTAATCCCAGGGGAAGGGAGAAAACCTTTTAAATCTCTCTATCAAAAATGGATGTAGTCAAGCTTGAAAGGAGGCCATGACAAGCTGACTGTAGAAGCTGTGTGAACAGTTAATTCAATTAGATCTTTAATGCAAATATCTTTGGAATACAGATGCATTTGCATATCCCTCAGCTAGGACTTAAGTCAACATTTTTAGTACATTTTTCATCATCCACTGAAATTAAATTTGTGAAATATTTGTGAAATGTAACTTCAGGATTTAGAAAACAACATATTAAAATACCATTTATAAACTAAATGAAAAAGAAGATTAACTGAGTTTTAGGGTGCCAGGGAAGAATCTGAAGAACCTGCCAGAATCCAAAGAGCTGGATTCTCACAATTCTAAACAAGTCATAGAAGGTCAGATTCACAGATTTAATTAGGTATCTAATTTCCTTTGGGCTTCTTAGTGATGTTATAAGCTTCTTAGTGATGTTATAAGACCTAGCTTTGCAGGTCTTGGTTCTGTGGATGTTTCTCTCCATAGCATGTCCTCAGAAACAGAAAAAAAAAGGGGGACGGGAGGAGGAGGAGAGCTTTTAAAGTTGGATAAGCTCTCTGATCTGGTTTATTATTCAGCTCCACAGACAATCGCAGTAGAATAAACAGGGCGTGGGCACAGGCGTGGAAGGGATCAGGGATGAGGAAAGGGGGCTGGAAGCACTTAGCTCTGCCAGTGTGAGAAGTGGCCTTGGAAGCAGAGAGCCTCATTTCCTCAGGCCTCATCTACACTACCAAGTTTTCCAAGCAAAATTGCCTCATGTTCCCACACGAGTTTGTAAGCTGGCAAAACAAAACCCTCACTCTGGGTGAAACTTCCCATACCACAGCAGCCCTCAGCCACCAACCACTCTGCTCACGGCATAGCAGCAGTGGCAGCCAGGAGCTGCTGCCCCTGCTCAGAGCAAATATTTTTTCAAAGTCGTTTTTTATATAGGGGTGCATATCTAACAGGTTTTCCGAGAGGTGATGGTAAAGCATCCTGATTATATAACAATAATACCTACTGCTATTTTGTTCCATTTTTCTATGGAAGCGAGCCCTTTGCAGTCAGACTGTTACTGGTAGTACGCTGTAATAATCTTTAAATGCTTTGTATCAGGAAAATCTTCCATTTAAAGACAACTTGTAAATCGTAGTTATCAAGTGTGAAATACCCAAGTTTAAAAAAAGAGAAAACATTTTCCATTCTGTTCTCATCTGGGAATGAGAGGAATGAGAGGAAAACAGAACTTTCTCTCTGTGAGCAGGTTTCCAGAATTTAATTTAATTGCATTAGGGAGGCTCGTCTATCGGTGTTGTAGCACTTGCAGTGCGTGGTGACTGATACTGCATTGCTTGGTAACTGTTTGGACAGGAAAAACAGTATAGTCCAGAAGCAGAAACACATGCAGTAAACCAGCTTGGTGCACACAACAGCAGGAAATCCTTGTGAATGCAACAAGTGCACGAGGTAGATACCATAGCAAAGAAGCCAAAACCAGGGTAAATATTTTGTGCTGATTTCCTTACGCAAGATACTTGGATCAGTTGCACTCTCCTGTGTTTAAGCCAACAACATATTTCTTTTCTGTGGACACTGACAGTGGCGAGTGGTTATGCAAAGGGGTCCTCACCAGGGAAAGCAGCAGAACTGGATGAAAAGTCTGTTCCTGTTTCTCACCTCAATATTCAATCAAATACATTAAATGGAGAGAATGGGTTTATTTTAAAAACTTTATTAATCGTCTGAAGAATGTCTGCTGCACAAATAGGACGACTGTTTGCATTTTGAAACTGGTATTTTTTTGCTACATCAGTTCAGTTCTAGGAATCAGACTTGCACAGGAGCATTCTAAGTCCTCCCAACATCCTTATTTACTGGAAACTTGAAAAGCTAGGCCCTGACATACAAATGTGTATGTCTGTACTAATATAGCCTAGGCTAAGGCTTTTACAAACTATTGATAGTAATTCTCATTCTGATGGCAGGTGCTGAGAACTTTGTGGAACAACAGTCTGATTTGGAAAAATAAGACCAAAATACACGCAATTTCAAAATTAAGAAGGCTTCTGCTCTTGACTTACCTTATTACCCTTCTTTATGCAGCAGTAGCAGTAAACACGTTATCATGATAAATTCCATCTCGATCATAGTGAATGTGGTGTTCTCCTCATCCTTGACTATACCTGTATAAACCATAATTATCAAAAGCACAGAAAAAGCTAGGGAATCTTTTTATATTTCTTCACTGACTCCATCCTCATCAAAGTATGTTATTGCTGTAATCTGAACATAATTCTCCCTGAGATCATAACTTTTGGCAATTTTGAGTTTAATATCAAGACCTCTTTTACACATTAGTCAGATTGATGCTTTGTTTCAACTAAAAGCCCTCATTCGGTGATTCTGTGATTATATAGATTTTAAAACCTTTTTCTTAAAAATTTTCTTTAAAATTTTTCACAAAATAGCTAGTGCTGATAGATATGGGATGTAACACTATGGAATAACTATTTTATATGAAGAAAAGAGATAGAAATAATGAACAAGAAATTCAACCCCGTGGCACTAACTCTTCTTTGCTATCAAATAAATCTTTACATATACTTTCAAACACCACTTTTATCTAGACTCTGAACATTTGAAAATAATGTAACTTCAGACTGAGAAACGTTGTCCCTGTCATCTGTAGTGAGAATAATGTACAGGAAAAGGTGATGTAATGATCGTATCACTTACATTATTCTCTCCCTAATGAATAATCTTCCACACTAAGGATGAGCTCACTTACTATTATTGGAGCCACATCTGTAGGCCACAGCACACTGCTGAATGTAGCAGAGTTTGGATGCTGTATAATCGGCCCGTAGCTAACACTTTTCATTGGAATTGCAAAACCATTATATGCCGTACATATGGAGTAAATTTTTCTCACGAGGAATCCAACAGAATCAAAGAAACAAAGCTTTTATTCGCAGCAGTTGTACTTGGGATTCACACACTTCCTAAGCACAGTTATGTCTTTCTTTGAAAATCGGTCCCAGACTATTATTAGTTTGAAACATCTAAAACATGTGATGAATGTTTTATGTTCTTATTTCAGCCAGAGCTCACATGATTAGTATAGTAGTCTAAGTTTGATTTCAAACTAAGGATAGAAAATCTTCTCTATTTCCATTCCTATTCCTATTTGTACCTTCAGTGCAGACAGTCTGTGTGCTCAGTTGTGCAACTGTGTAACTGACTTATGTAATGTGCTTTCTGTAAATGATGAATCATATTCTTATTTATACTTGGTAATATGAGTACGGCTGGGAGTCAATTTAGAACTCAAGAAATAACATAATTAGAGCCACTGAGTAACGTAATTCAGTATCACAAATGTCTTGAATATACAAGCTTTTATTAATATTAATGAAGCAGGCATGGACAAGGAAGAATATAGTGTGTGTAGAAAGTCTAAAATAAATAATCTTTCCCATAGAATAGGCACATTCCCCTATGTTGTTCTCTCCATGAATCTAATCCAGTAATTGTACTGGGCTGAAAGGAGTACTGGGAACATTTTAGGCCACGATTCAGGAAAGGGTTAAGCATGTGCTTAAAACGACACGTGTTTCTATGTGTTTTGCTGTGTGCAGTACTAGGAACTGAACAGACCAGATTCCCTTTTTGTGGTGGCAGTGTGTGTCTGTGGGAGCAGTGTTTCTATGGATAACTGTAAATTTCTCATTTAAGTAGGAATGAAGTTTTCTCATTTCAGTGTTTTGTCTCTGTGCTCATAAAACTGGTTAGAGAAGTCAATTTTCATAAAAATTTTTAAACTAAAAATATATCAAGGATTTCAAAGGAAGCTTCAAAACCATTCCTCTTCCAAATACGGTCCTAACACTGGGTTCTTCCCCCTTAGCTAAACAACTTGTCATCGCAAATCCCAGACTAGACTTATATATGTGTGCCCCCATGTACACAGGCAAACCCTTGTGTAAGCAGTAGTTACACCGTTCCAGACTTGAGAAATTTACCTCCAGGGGAAGTGGTGGCCCCCTCAGGCTCTCCCAGGCTGACACTGATGTCCCCGTTCTCACAATAACTGACCCAGCTCCCAGCCCACCCTGACTCCTCCGTAGCGCTCTGGCTCCCAGTGTCCCCTCACAGAACGAGCCAGTGCTGTCTCTGTGTGTGCAGAAGAAGTGGGTGAGTTGCTGGCCTGATCTGTGGCCCAGATATGCGGCTCTGGGGAGGGTTCTTCCCAGGTGACTCCTGCTGGAAGCTGGAGCAGCTTGTCACATTTGTGCTGAGGTCTGCACCAGCCTCGGCACTTGCCCAGCTGGACTGTGCTAACAGAAAAGTTCCCAGTTTGGATTCGGCCCAGGAGGTACCACAGCTCCTTGAGGACTGTCATTTATCCCTGTGCTTATCTGTGGGATGAAGCACCAACAACTGGCATTAGTGGAAGCTGGGCCACTCACTGTGAGAAAGACACTGAGGGGCTGGAGTGAGTACAGAGAAGGGCAAAGGAGCTGGTCAAGTGTCTGGAGCACAGGTCTCATGAGGAAAAACTGAGGGACCTGGGGGTGTTTAGCCGGGAGAAAAGGAGGCTTGGGGATGACCTTAGGACTCTACAACTGCCTGAGAGGGGTTTGGAGCTAGGTAGGGGCTGGCCTCTTCTCCCAAGGAACAAACAACAGGACAAGAGCAGACAGCCTCAGGTTGTGTCAGAGGAGGCTGAGGTTGGACATTAGGAAAAATGTCTTCCCCAAAAGGATGGTGGCAGTGGTTCCAGGCAGTGGAACAGGCTGCCCAGGGAAGTAATGGAAGTGTCCCTGGAAGTGTTCAAAAAACATAGGGATGTGCCACTTAGGGACATATTTTAGTGACAGACTTGGCAGTTCTGGATTAACAGTGAGACCTGATAATCGTAGCGATCTTTTCCAACATTATCAGTTCTGTGATTCTGTGATCCTACGTGTAGAGATTCTCATTTGCTTACTAAAATTTGAAATGGACTCATTGCAATGCAGTGACATGATGTCTTCCTCTCTTGTGCTTAACTGGACACCTTTCTTCTATCTCTTCCATCACAAAACATTTTAAACTTTAATTTTTGGGATATGAATGTTTCTTCTAGATTTACTAACTGGAGCCTACAATGCTTGCCTTGACACATTTCATAAACATTTTTTATGTTCTGTTTCTATTAGCTCTCTTTCTCCTAGCTGTCTCCTCACCATTTCCTTTGAGAGACATCAAGATTGTTCCTCTGCCCTGTTTCAAGACCTAAATAATTCTACAAAATTAATGCATGATGTCAAGTATGGGTAGAAATAAGCCATTATGTCCCTCATCACTATATTAGTCATTGATTTATTCAGCTCACTCTCAACCTTCATACAAATATATCACATCTTATAAAATTTCTGTCTGTTGCTATTTTTAGTGGATAAACATCAGCCAACAAAATAAACATTTCCATTCCATAGTATGAGATAGAATGCAGGAAAATATATTTGGTTCCTCCTATTAATTTCAGTTGTCCAAGTGTTTTTTTTTTCTCAGTGTTTGTGTCTAGTCTTTGTCTGCATACACATATTTCTATAAATTCAAGAACAGGTCAGTTTTATTCTGTGCAGTGCAACACCAAGTGAACGCATCAACCCCTAAACTGACAAGCCAGTGAGTAATTTTCCTCTCTCTCAGCCTGCAAAATATTCAGAAGTGTATATATGTATATATGTGTATTTTTTAGCTACAACATATTTCTTCAGGGAATGTGAAATTTCTATAATTGTGGCAACGGGCACAGTAAAACAAGAGTACAGGTGATTACAGTTTGCACAAAGTGAATGGAAGTTTGTTTTCCCATAGTGCAGCAGGTAAGAAAAACACATAAAAGCTCTTTGTTGAAAAGGGACGATGTTTCCACATCTCTTACAAAAAGCACTTGTTTCTTAGGGTTTTTTAGTTTCACTAAAAAATCAGACCCAAGAAGAGTGAATTGAATGCAAAGTAGAAATAAAACTATCTACTGTAAAGTAAACAGTAAAAGGGTAGAAGTAGAGTGTTCAGAGACGCTGCTCAGGCTGCTGTTGTACCCTTCACTCCTGCTTCAGCATTTACTACAGTGCCTCATTTTCCCTCTCAAAGCTGAATTGTCTGCAGCAATCCTTGAAAGGGACTTTTTCCTTCTTGATTTGAAATTTTTGAGTCAATGCTTAATAAACTGGTGAATGACTTGCAAGGACCATGTGATGAGAACGTGCTTCCTTAGGAGCATCTGACATTGCTCACTGAAGTATCTGACATGCAACCTGGAGTAATTTGTCTGTTTAGAAGAGTGCTTACTGCCTCTTATGCTGTATAGTAAAAGACAGTTCAAATAAGAAGATAAGTCATTGGAATTCTGGCATGGCTATAAAAAGAGAAGTTCTTTCAAGCATAAAAATTATGAGTTTAGCTTTTTTTTTCCCCTGTCAGGATCCACCTTAAATTAGTTTCTGAAGTAAATCTAAATGTCTTTGTTTGAAAACCAGATCGAAAACCTCCACATCTTGCATGACTTAACTGCTCTCTTGTTTCATTTGGGTTCGACACACCACAAGAGTCAGACACTTTTGTATTCATATTTCAGTGCTCGCAGTACTCATTATAAATCAGTACTTACACATGAAGTATCTTCACAGTTAATGTTAAAAGGCAGCTACTTCTGGGCTTAATCGTGGTTACTGGTTATCAGTGCAGAGCAAAACCGTGGGACAGCTATGAGAGAAGCGAAGTTCAGTTCAATGGAATACAGCAATCCAGGCCAGATTTTCCCTGTTTGTGTTCCCTTTCCATCACAGAGTGCTACAAGATGTCCCTTTTCCTGGTGTGGAACCAGTTGTATCCTGCTTACATATGTGAAATCCACTGGACTAGGACACAAGGGATACAGGGTCCAGCTCAGTCATGCCGTGGTATTCACCATAAGGAAATTAGAACGCCTCCGAGAGAGAAACACAGTTTTCTCAACAATCTCTCTAGGACACCGAGAATCATTGCAAATCGTCCCGCCATGTTTTCTCTGTACAATATGGATTTCTTGACTCAATCCCACTAATACGAATATATAAGAAGATAAATTCTAAGAAGCAAAATAACAAATACCTAATGAGATATTTCACAACAACAAAACAACCCACTGCATACCATTCTACGAGCTAAAAATTATCACATCTCTAATTTCAACAATTTTTTCAAATTGTGCAATAATACAGAAGATTTAATTTCCAAATGAAGTAGCTTATTAGAACATCTGGTTTCACACACAAAAGCTGTGAGTGAATATTAGTTTTGAGTTCTACTTTTTCAAGTGCTTTGAGATTCATGACCAATGTATGAATTGTAGAGAGGAAGTTTTGTAGATTTTATTTAGCCTAATGTATAAATTTGTGTTTGATTCTAAAGTTCACTACAGGTAAACACCCATTTGCCATCTGTGAGAACAAATGTTTCAAGTATCAGAAAATTAGCTGTAATTTTAGCTGTACGATACATAGCTAAACCTGATACACCAAAATACAAATATTGAAACTACTGTTAAAATTCCTTGTATTACAGATAAATAATCTGGTGTGCTTTCCTATTTTATATGATACATTCTGATAACTGGAAACTTAAATATATATACATTTCAGTCATTTTTTTTTAATTTCACGTTCCCTTTATTGTAACTCTTAACTTCTGACTGAGAAAGGATTTTTGAAGCCAACAGCACTAAAATCCATGCAGCTACTGAAACTGTTCTCTCTCTCCAGCTGCAAAGCTTGCTGCCTAATGCCAGGGAATTAATAAATCATGTAAAACGGACAGTTGAGGAACAACTTGACAGCTTAGGAAGCACTGTCAGCCCCTCTGCCCATGGGTTCCCCATTGATGTCTACTCCAGTGGCCCACCTCAGGGCTCTCACCAGATGTGATCAGCCGGATTTCCCACTCGGGGCAGTGGGGACACAGAGAGCCCATTCATCCCTCTGCACTGTGCATGGGCAGCTCCCACCTCCGTAGGCAGATCCCCAGGCAGCTCAGAGCCCCATCTGGTAGCCATTCGGATCATGTGAACCCAAATATTATTTGAAACTACTTCTTTCTTCGTGCACTAGGCCCCATTGTTGTGATGAGACATCACAGCTGATGTGAAGCCCAGATTATTTCATTTCATTAGCAGCAAACAGTAGTGTGAACTTCTTCCAGCCTTCTCAGAAGCTTGAAGGATGCTTGAATGTGGAAGCTGTCAAATTTCATCAAAAGTTTAGATAAATGGATAGATATAAGTATATGTAAGATAATTTATTTCAAAAACATCTAGGAAAGGAACTGGATAATTATTAACCACTTTGGCTACCATCATCAAACATAGCTGGCAGTGAAAGGCATCTAAATCGTAGTTCTATCCTGGTGTTTCATGGGTTATACCAGAATAAGAACAGAAGAGATATTTCCATCCATGGGCAGCAGTATCTCCCACCTCTCATTTTACCAGTTGATACTGTATTATAGAATACAATAAATGGGAGGAACCAAGCAGATTTTCTAGATACTTCTCTTCCTGTCACTGCTTGTAAGTTATGGTACATTATGTAGTATTTAAACTTACTTACGTAATGCCAAGTTCCCCCAAATTTTAATCAATTTGTCAATGAGATTGCTGTAGAAATAGATCTGAAAACAGGAAAAAGTATGATATAATCAGAAGAGAAATGAGTCATATTTGCTGCCTTGATGTCTAGGCTGACCTATTGACACTGTACACTCAAAGATCTTAATTAGCTGGTCAATTGTAAAATGCATCTCTTGGTACATGTGGAGTCTTCCAGCTGTGCACACAGAAGGATTAGATCAGCCTAAATTTGGTTATGAAATCAAAGGGTGGGATTTTTAAGCAAGAATTGTAACTAAAGGTTAACTAGAATGACTTGGATTTTAAAAACAAGACTTTGTAGACACAGAGAAAATTATAGTAGTCCTGGATGAAGTCTGAGAAACAAATGCCTTCTTTCAAAAAAAAAGGTGAAGTAAGGACCAGAAATTAGGGTTTACCAATTCAGAATTTACTCACCTTCGATCTTGCATCTCAACACAGGAAAATCTTCAGCTCTCCAAGTCCACTATAGGACCAGTAGGTAACGGGAGTCTCCTTATAGACAAGGAAAACCTTAGTCTATCCGCTTAAATGCCAAGGAAAAGTCCTGAAATGTGTTACTTGAAATCAGAGCTGTCACCACCAAGTTCCTTCATCAAAATACCTGACTTCATTCCTTGAATACAATCTCGACAAGTCTGCTTTTCACTGTGAGGGAGATCTTGAGCTCGAAGTATCCTGTTATCAGATGTAGCTCAATGCAATAGAGAGCCAGTAAAAATGCACAGGGTTTGCATCAAAACTAATGCAAAAGCTCTTAGGATGATATTCCAATATAGCCGACTCCCCATCTCAATTTTGATGTCAGATTTCATTAATTCAACCCTATCCCAATCCTAAACTGTGTATGCTTTCCCATGGTGCCTCAGTAAAGTGTATATTGTATATGACACAGTCTTGTATATTCAAAGACTTAAAAGTCAGGATTAAGAACTGGTTGGCTCTTAGACCTTTAAATATACAAGAGTGTTTCAGAGCACTCTACTAAACTGCTGTGAAACTTCAAGCACAACTAAACCCTGTTACACTTCACTACTGCTGGTGCACTTTAATAACAGGCCACCAGAATCCTCAAGTGTGGTGCCAGGATCACTTGCAATAATCTAAACTCAGAGGTGGTGCCAAAAGGAAAGATCCTACTCTGCCCCAAGGTGTGCGTTTCCACAGCCTCCCTCAGGCTTGGCATAGGCATTTGAGCAGCCAGGAAACAGGCCAGATGACAAAATTGATGTGGCTTAAAACCACGTCATGAGAAGAAAAGAATCCATCACAGGAAAGTGAGGTGGAGTAGAACCATTTCTTGGATGATAAAATGATCATTTGGGCTTTTTAAGCTACAGGCTGGGAAATTTCCCAGCAGAAAAGGACCTGTGGGTACTCAACAGCCCCTCACCATGATCCATGGTGTGCCCAGGTGGCCAAGAAGGCCAATGGCATCAGCAATAGTGTGGCCAGCGGGACCAGGGCAGTGATTGTCGCTCTGTACTGGGCACTGGTGAGGCCACACCTCAAGTGCTGCATTGAGTTCTGATCTCTCACTAAAGAAAGACACTGAGGTTCTGGAGTGTGTCCAGAGAAGGGCTGTGGAGCTGGGGAAGGGTCTGGAGCACAGGTCTGATGAGGAGGGAAGTCACAGAAGTCTCCTAACGGTGTGGAAAAATGAGCAATGGCATGTGAATAGATTCTTATTTTGAGAATGTTGTTGCAACATAAATTTCTTTTAAAATGCACTGTAAATAAAACAATATTATGCAGGGGCCTATAAAAGTATAATTCACAGGACAAGTATTTCATTAGCGTTAATGTAAAAAGTAATCTGCAGTATTATGCCATAAATGAAAATGAACATATAGAGACTTTTGTCTCCAACTTCTCCCACCACCGGAATATGAGACATTTTGGCAGAGGCCTATGCAAAGAATAATCTCTCCTCAAAAAAGCCCAAGATAGTGATAGTGGAAATCCTACAAGCCAACAGTGGGAATAGACTCATCAGTATTTGTGTGGGCACGCACAAAGTCTGTCTGTGCTAAGCTTGGCTGAAGCCACTGCTATGAGTCACTCACAAATTTAAACAAAAAGTGTTGTGGAAGATTAAACAGAGACTGAATAAGGAGTTCGCAGTCTTCACCATGTATATTTAAGATCCTGTTCATTTTACTACAGATTGACAACAAGAACAAAACAAGGGAGCATTTAACAAGTGTTGAAGACAAACGCCTTCAGTGTTCCAAGTTCTGCCTCATTCTCCCTTCTGCTCCCTGCAGCAAACTGAAGACGTCTAAAACAATTTGTTTAAAATAAGTGTTTTCTCATCAAAAACTCTCTTCATCTTTCAGTGTGGCTTGCTATGTTGGTGTAGTAGAGAACAAAATTAGGAATGTGTTGTTCGGAATGCTTATTGACAAATATCTTGAAAATTTAACTCTCTCGTCATCTCTCTTTCTTCCTTACTGAGGAAAGAATAATTTTGAGAAGGAATATCTTCAGGTTTGTAGGTGGAAAGACAGTAAGATGGGGCATTTCCGTGGGCTTTATATAGACAAAGGAGGTAGAAAGCAATAGCAAGTGATACAACAGCTGTGTTATTCTGTGACTTTACCAGTAAGTACTGGTAGTTTCTGGAGGATGCAGGGAAAAAAGAGATCGATTCTTCACCATTCCTATTCTGGTTTTATAGATCTCTGATGTTCAAAGCCTGATACTCGTTTTTCAGAAATGAAGGCTTTCTAGGTATCTAGAATAGATATTATTAAAAAATAAATGCAGTTTAATATACTGGAGAAAGGATCCTATCTTCTTTGCCTTTAAGGTGACTGCCTAGTTAAGTTTGTACTTACACTGTGGATGTTTGTCAGCCGCCCCTCTGAAAGTAACAAACGCAGGAGATTGTTCCATTATCTTGTAAATTAAATTACATTCTAGTTAGCTGAGATGTGACACCACCAGTGTACTGCAGCACATAATTCAATCTGATTTCATTTTTCTCATCTTTGTGTGCCACTTGTAAAATCCAGATGTATTGCCAAGCTCTTCAAACACATTTCCAGCAGCAACATGAGCTGAACAAGAGCCTCTCATTCCTTGACAGCCTCCTCAGGCAGCTGCGTGGGTGGCTTTGGAGTTTCTTTGTGGTCTTTCATGTGGTTGAGTTGCTGATGGGCTGTTTTGTCTGCTTTGCCCTCCTGGGTATCAGTTCCCTTTGATTTTGAGGAATTTACACGTCTTTATCCATCTGAGAATACAGTTCTGTGTAAAACTCTTCTGAATTATGCAGAATCTACTTCTTTGTAAGAAAAGTGTATCTTCTAAATCCATGACCTGGATTACAGTTGGATTGCATAAAACCTTGAAATCTGACATTGAACATTTTATTTAAATTATTTATTTATCTGTTATAACAACAGGCACCCTTAAAAAGCACAGCCTTACTATAGTTTATGAAATACCAACAGAGAAACAGGAAATAGAAATTAAATGTTTTTCTGCAAAGTTTCTCAAGCTAAATTTTGTGACTGCTGTATCCAAACAAATCATGTTCAAGAGATGTTGTTGTGTAGAAACTGAATGGCACTGAATTGTGATTTTAAACGAACTCCCAAATATTTTTAAAAACTGTC
>VYZQ01059095.1:0-33567 GCA_013400655.1 Mystacornis crossleyi | reverse complement strand
GCACTGACTGTTTTTTTTTTTTTTTTTTTTTTTTTAATATATAAGAAGTTAATAGTTTTACCAGGAAACTTCTTGGATTTGAAAACTCCCCGGAGAAAGTTTGGCTTCCATTTCTTTTGCAGTCAGATTCAAGTCACTTCCTACATCTGCATGGTTATATCATTCATACACGACAAACATGGGCAGGTCATCATGACTTGCAATTAAGACATGTTTTTGGGACCCAGGAAGGTCTTATTTTCCAATACCAGCTCTGCAACTGATTTATTGAACAGTTGTGGGCATACATTTTGGTCTTTCTGCTTCAGTTGCTGCATTTNAAGCAGTCAAAATGATGCAGCATTTACGAAGTGCTTAGTTTCTCATTTGCTTACTACAGCATATGAATAAACATTAAGCCGTGGTCTACTCCGAAGGAAAACTTTCCCACAAATTCTTAACACTTCTAACCTATATTTGGGAAAGACATTTAACAGTCGTTGGTGGTGCGCAGCTCCAGCTCTGGAGACACACTGCACTTGGAAAGTGTTTATCGGTCTGGGAGACCCTTCTTCACTCTGTTTCCTGTTCAGGATCCTGATGTCTCTCAGGCTTTGCTAATAATAAAGGTTTTCCTTCCAACAGCGCTGTGGGAAAAACACAGCTCCATTTGAATATTGTCTGTATGACAGCTTCCTCAGGCTCTACAGCTGACAGCAATCCTGATTAAGGGTTACAGGTTCAAAAAAAATCTCACAGTAGGCAAGGCCCTGCTGCCTTTTATTAAAGTTACTCACATGATGACTACAAAATCAACAGTTGTTTTTCCCATATAAAGACCTGTTTGAGAAAAGGTGTTCAGGAAGAATTGTTTAAGTACAAACTAAGTATTGGAATTTTTAAAAGAAGCTGCTACTCAATTCACACTAGAACAAAGTCGGAATCATTCATTCAAGGATTTTTTTTTTCCACTGGAACATTAGGTAGATTAGCAAAACAAAAGCATTCATAGCTCAAGGTCCTTGCTGCCTGTTGTAGCTTTTAAACAAACCCATTTCTGAGTTTTCCCTTTGGACCTCTTTCCCTAGACTGATTAGCCAATATTTGTTGTCTGTAGTTTTGTAATTTCCACGTCTTGGGAGAAATGCAAATTAAGGCAGCTTTATTATCTCGGAGCTTTGTATTTCCGTGAAAAAAGGCAAAAGGTTTACTGTTAAGGCTATGTGTGAAAAGTCACCTTCTCATATGTAAAGAGCTCAGCCGTCTGTCTTTGTTTTGATGTGGGTGTGGATTAAGCGTTTAACAAAAAGTGTTGGTAAAGTTCACACTACTTACTGCTTTGGTGAAGGCTTGCTTAAATACAAACTTTCTAAAATAAAACGTAATTCAGGGCTTCTCAATAAACAAACATAATTTAATTCCTTCTTTAACTCATTGATGCTCACCTGGGAGCCTTGGCTCAATTTTAATACTGTCTGCATTAAAAAGATGTCCTGTCTTTTATCTGTGAAAGCTTGGATGATTTTCCCATCCCTAACACTTGTTCTGATAAAAGACATTACCTCTTCCTGCAAACCTTGGTTTAATATACTGCAAAGCATAGCAGAAAGAGGTGAAATTCAAGAGGTTATTATGGAGAGATTTTCGAATGATACACCAAAGAGATCAGAACGTTTTGAGAGAGGGAGCCAAATACCTGGCAGACATATGTATATANTTGAACAGTTGTGGGCATATATTTTGGTCTTTCTGCTTCAGTTGCTGCATTTATAACATCTCACCACAGGAATAACATCTGATGAGGTTTTGTATGAGTTTTGATTAATGTAAGAATGCTCCTTATGTTAAAAAATGGTTAAAATTTATCCATAGATATTACAGGCAATATCATTATATACTGAGAACATTTCTGAATGTCAGTGGGCTGAGACTTGGGAATACATTCTGAGCTAGAACAGTAAGGAGTTGACAGTTTTCCTGCGGGCTTTTTTGTATTTAATAGGAGAGCCGAGCTCATCTTACTCACACGTTTGATATCAGTGTGACTGATGTCGTGTAGGATGGCACTGGTGACTTGCACAACAAGAGTTGTGAAGTGTTGCCCTATGAGGGTAACTTTCTGCGGGATGCAAAAGAATTCTGTGATTTGTAGTTGCAGTTACTAGACGCTAGTTGACAGTTATGAGTGAAAAATATTGCCATAGGGCTGGAAAAATAGGAGCATATACTATTCATTTTGACTTACAAAGATTTTTTTAAAGTTAATTTCCATTATTTCTAACAAGAAATAACATTCCATCGTTCTTTGCTCTAAAAATAGATTTGTAGGGGAAATGGGAATAGTCAGGTTTTCCATGTTCACCAGGCTAATCCTATCTGCCTCATTGCATACCACAGCATCCAAACTTTAGAACTGATAAAAACGCGCCCCCAAACAAACAACAAACTTCTCTTTGCAACTAGCTTATCCTGTGGCATTTAAAATGGATCTTTGTAGAGTCTAGTAAAGCAAACACTTCACCCGGTCAGTAATTACCATGAGTAATTAGCTGTTAACAGTGTTCTCAAGAAAAGCATGACATTTTGTTAATGTTTTACGGGAACATATAAATATAACCAAGGGAGAAGTTTGTTGTGAGCATCGCAAAGATAGCTGACACAGAAGAACTAGGGGAGATAGTAACGTGGGAGAAAAGGAAGATTAATTACTGATACATTTCCTGGCATTCACCTTTATGGTCTCAAATCTTGTGGTAGCATCTCTCCTCCAACCCATGAAGAAATATAGGGGTCTGACTCCTGTAAATTCAGTGAGTTTGTAACAAAGATGTGTTCTGTAGGTAGCATTTTTTGTTAAAAGCAGTGTTTCTCTGGAGTTTTCTTTTGAGAAGCAATTGCCTTTTCCAGGTGGGTGATTTCCATTTCACTTACCCAGCACAGAACTACTATTTTGCTGGCTTAGTGAAAACTCTGTAGTAACTGAAAGTAATACTCCCATTTTGTTTTTCAGATTCTGACTGGGGTCCTTTTAAAAAGGATATTCTTCTGCTAAGAAAAGGGAAATGATTATAACAAAGTGATACAAATCTCACAGATATAAGTGCCAGGCCACTGTCTGTCTAAGGGCAACAATACATATTCCCAGCAGGACACTGATCTTATGTGTATTTCAGTCTTGCACTTCTTTTGGGCCAGGGTTTCACCTCTCCAGGGAGGTCTGCCTAATATTTGAAGAAGCTTTAAAGAGGGAGAGCAAATAATATGCATGTCCTGGGAGAGGAGAGAAGTGGGAAGAGAGAAGCGAGAGAGGCGGCTGACTGGAGAGCGTATGGCAGGAGACAGCACAGGAAGTTGAAACTGGGGAGTAACAGGGCTCACAGAAAAAGCCTTTGCTTTCAAGAGCATCCAAAACGCCGCCTCCTTCTCCTCCTCTGTGCCCTTCCTTCTGGCCCAGGGTGAGCCACGCTGCTGCTATGGCAGCCTGGTGGTTCTTCCTTTCCTGCCGGAGCCCAGGCTCACCGGTTTGGGCACGGCAGCTGTGGAAGGCAGCTCTGAAGGGCAAGGCCGTAGGGCAAGAGGTGGTTGTCTCAGGAGGTGCCTTAGCAAGCAGAAGAGGCAGGTATTAGGGAAATGAAGGGAAGGGCCCGGAGGCAGCGCTTTGATGAGGCTCTGAGGAGTGCAGAGAACCAGCTAGAGGTGCTGGGGGCTCCTGCTGTAACCCAGGCAGCAGGATTGCCTGGATGAAGCCTGCACATACACTGCTATGTGTTTTTTCATGCAAAGACTTGGGGCAGGGAGAACAGAAGGTGGGCACTGCTCCACTTGAAGAACTGGGGCACCCGGGTTGGGACAGGCAGGGAAGTAGAGATAGGAATAAACAGGATCAGAATGAATAAGGATGACAAAAGGGTTGAAAATGTGGACAATATTTTTAAAAACAAATAGGAGTTGGAAAACTTCCCAAAGCTGAACTGGTTGTTACCTAAAGTTTGTATCAGCCTTGAACTTTTTTTCCTCTTGCTTTAGCAGCTTGTGAAGACTGTTTTGGGAAGCAAGGCCAGAGGTAAAGAAACCACTGGTCCATAGTTACCTTAAGTGAAAAGTGGAACATGTCTCTGGCTAGCTAGGGATGGAAGAATTTCCTGTGTCTTTGCTTCTCCAGAAATTACGGCTGGTCATTTTAAGTACTTTGACATAAAACCTTTCATGTAAGCAATGTGTCCTGCTGCCCAATATTAGCAGTGGCTTTGTCTTGATTGCAAGGTTGTCTTTTTGTGATATGAAGTGGTTAGGAAATACACCCCCCTTCTTGTGAGGCAGCTCAGCGAACAAATGCAGGTTTTTGGAATACCTGACAAGACCGGCATTTGTGTCACTTAAAACAGATCAAATATCCCACCTGCCTCAGTGGGCTACTGTGGTGTGGGAGCAACAGTCAGTGGCAGGAGCAGAGGAAGACTTAATGCCAGTGTTTCTGCAAAATCCATATAGTTCAGTGAATCTGTATCATTTAGGACCCTAAATTACTATTCTACAATGGCTATGTTAGAATATTTGCAAGTTCCTCAAAATTCTTCCCTTTTACTGGCATCAGTTTCTTCTGAAGTTGCAAATTGCTTTTCTCACCTTCGCTGACCACCTTCCAATTCCATCTTTCTCACTGACTGCTCCTGAGGATGCAAACGCATGACTCAGTGCAATATCACCCGTTTATTGGTAAAGCCAGCATATGAGCCTCTGGAATCCCTCACTCTTTAGATGTGCTTGTCAAGGCTTGGATAAAATATTAATTTTTGGGAACATGTTAGCTAGCTTCAGCCTAATTATCTAATCCCATGACCATGTTAATGAAATATGCCTTGTCAGTATCCAAAATTTAGACCGTGTTAGAGTTCACTCACCAACAAGCAACAAAATAGCCACTCTATTATTGCACTGAAGGTAAAACTTCACTAGTTTGAGGCAGGTGATAAAAAGAAAAGGGGGAATCCTATATCTTAATGAGCTCTGCACCATAGAAAGATAATTACTGGAAACTAACTCTGCCTTCCATGGCCCTCAAATGTGTGTTTTGCCCCCACTTTTGAATAATTTCTGATATAAGTTGCATGCTGTTACACTCTGTTCAGACTACTTGCCCAGCAAAAGTCTAGACACCTCCTTTTTTTACCTGGATCCCTTTTCTCCTGGATTGGTGATTTGAACTGGCCTAGGAAACGAGTCTGACATGCTCTGAGGAGCGCAGCAGGTCAAGAGACTGATCGTGCTGCTGTGAGAAGAGCGGGGAGACCAGGTGACCAGCAGTGGTGAGCCGTGAACTTCATTTCCACCAACTGAACATTTTTGGAAGGTTTAACAAAGCAAAGTTGTTCTGACAGCAATGGAGTCCACAGATGAGTTGACCACTCTGCTTTAAGACCTACTCCTAAACTGAACCTTATTTTTACATGGGTCAAGAAAAGGCAGTAAGTTGAGTTGCTACTTTGCTTGCCTGGGCATCTTGATTTGGCTTGAATATGTTTTGTGTTCCACTGAACTTTTCCCTTCAGAGGCACAGAAATCAAGGTAACTCCAAGTATTACTGGACTGTGGCACCAAAATGAGACATTGCTCACAGTTAATTGGGCAGGTCTGTGACTTCATCTCCTCCCAACTGCTGAAATAGTTAACGGTGTTGACATGTAAATTATGCTTACTGTTGCTTTAATAAAGAGCAGAAATTGTTTCTCCCAAACAGGTACAGTCCACCCAAGGAACCATTACACAAATACCCTAAGACTTGCTCCCAGCTACTTGGTTGCTTAATAACATGCCCCACCTCTTCCCTTATCAGACCAGGAACCCTATTTCATCAGCAGCAAAACTATCACAGACACAACATAGCCAGCAGCGTTCCTCGAATAACTGCAATCCCTTCAGCTCAATGCACTGCCAAAACACTGCTGGCCAACTCATCCTCATGGTACACAGCTCTCACAGTGGATAGAGCAGTGCTAGGCAGGTTCTGTGCAGTGCAGATTTCACCAAGGCTGGGATATTTGGACAAGGCAGAATTGCCATCTCCGTGGCTCACACACTTCCCAATCGTATTTGTCAGCCCAGCGACCCCGGTAATCAAAACTGACAACAGCAATGGGAAAGAACCTCTGACACTATTTTACTTCTGTATCCGTCCCAGTCAGGTGAATAACTACCTGCCTTTGGGCTCCTTCGGTGCTTCTGGAGCCAGTTTAACTGGTTTGGATCTGGCATGGTCTGCTCTGCCAAAGCCAGTAATGCCTGGGGCACCCAGGACAGCCTGTTGTGCCTGTTGGTAGTGCAGAGGGTGCTTCGCTCTCGCTCAGTAGTTTTTCTGCTCCATGCTGGATGATCTTCTTAAGGAGGTTGCCACACATTTGGATGCCATTGATTGTTTTGTGACTGTTTGGGTGAGTTCTGGAACTGCTTTAAATCTTGGCTTGTTTGAAAATACAAAATGCTTGCATAAATAACGAAGTGGAAGGGGAATTTCTGTTTCTTAGAGCTATCTGCTATTATAGCCTTTAACACAGAAATTGAATTGCCTGTGTTCTGGCACAATGCAGGAAGATGCTCAAGGGTGGGAATATGCCAGGGAGAAGTGAAAAGAACAGTGGGGATCTCTGTAAGGAAAATGTCTGCAAACATCTATTTAACTATGGCCTCGGTCTGATGAGCATATCACACTATCTGTGTACCTCTGCTGTGAACCAGAGAAGGGAATAAAGTGCCTTTAGTTCTTTTTCTTTCTTACAGCTTGATTAGGTCCCTTATTCCCATTCTTGGGCACAACTGTGCACACTGGCACAAGGGAAAGGGTGCTGTAAGTGAAATGTGGACAGGTATAAACTGTGTGTGTGAGGGGGAAGTTACGGCGTTCAGCTACACAATAAGCCAGTATTACTGCTGAAACCACAGCCTGAGGCACTACCTCCCCCCAAAAATAAAAGGGGGCAGCTGGAATATTTTTATTGTGCCTGAGTTTGGGTATCCACTTTGCAGCATAACCCCACAAAGTGGCAAAGCTAAAGGAACAAGATGCAGCAGCTTGAGGTCGGCACAAACAGAAGGGGGATGCTGGGAGTTCCTGCAGCCACAGTGTCTGCACAGGGAACCACAGCCTTGGGAGTTCTGGCAAGCTGATGGAGTAATTTATGTGAAGGCTTGGACAGTAACTCAGCACAAATGAAGTTGTAGGTGTAATGATGTTTTGAATCAAAACAAACTAGTTCAAAATTTAAATCAATAACAAGTGCTTAAAGCTGTCATTCAGGAGAGAACTACTGCTGGCATAATGGTCCACAGTTTTGAAATGTAGATCAGCAAACCTCTCTGAAGGCCATTTGTTGGGCTTCCTGTGAAAGTATATGTGGCTCCTGAGATAGGGCTTTGATGCAAAATGTGTATCAGCATATTCTTAACTGTAGGTATGTGAAGTCTTGTTTACTTGCATGGCTGAAATGAGACATCGGATGTTGTTTCACAACTCTTTTAGCTGACATAAGCCAGCACTGCTGCCCAAAACAGTGCAAGAGTGAAGTTAGAAGATCCAGTTGAGCCAAACTAACAGGTCATTGCTGCTGACAGAGGGAGGTTCTTCTGTCCTTCTCCTCAGCCTGTCTCCCTGCTGCCGGCCGTGCACTCCTTCCACTTCTCTTGCCCTGGCTCTGTATTCCTCCGATCCTTCGGTGAGCCGTTCCAGCTCCTGTGCGGTTAAAACACAGCAGCAGCTGCCCCATGGGTTAATGAGCTGAGCTGGTCACTGCCAGGTCACTTGGACTTTCGGGATGCATGAGCAAGAAGGCCCTGGCTCCACAGCTGCAGACAGGTGTAGGGGAGAGGGGCAAGGAGGGTGTGGGGCTGATGTTTTTGGCAGCAGCAAGCCAGTAAATCAGCTTGGCTGCCTCTTCTAGCTGCAAGCAGGGCTAACCCTGCTGCAGTCCCACACAGCTCTCGGTCTTTTCTCCCCCCTCCCCCCTCCCTCCTTGTGCCAGCACCAGCACTTGCAGAGCCAGCTGATGAACTGTGCCAGGCTCCAAAGCCAAACCTGCCAAACCATTGCTCAGCTCTAAACAAGATCAGCTTCACAGATGAGTGGCAAGGGGGCAGGAAGAGTGGGGCATGGGACTGGAAGGGAAAGGACTCTGGGGTTTTATTGCAGCAGCAGAGGCTGCTTAAGGTGTAGGTGAAAGTACATCCCTGCAGGCCAGCTACTGTGGTTAAGTCCTAGAAAATGAGACGTAACCGAGTTTCCAGAGCAGATTTGCATGGAGCTCTGAGGGTAAAGGCAGTGGATTCCTCTGTCTCACATTTTGTTCGCTGATTTCTTCCGGAGGGTAACTTGACCCAGTTATCCATCTCAGGCAACCCCAAATTCCTCCTCCTATCAAAATTGTCCCGTGATAGTAAGGAGTGTGTAAATGAATCACCTTGTCAAACAAGTGGAAAAAAACACACTGCCTTTCACTTTTTGAACAATATCTGACCTGTTTGTTTGCTAGATATTTGTTTTAAAACATAATAACTGTTATTACTGCTGAGACAAACACAATACAATGCCAAAAGCTAAACTGGATTCACTGTCGATTTTGCATTTTTAAGTTCCAGTTACCCAGACCGTCTGTTTTCAGTTCCAAATCATCACAAAACAACCAGATTTAACATCTCAAGAAATGTTGGATTTACTTGAAAGAACTTCATAGATATTAAGAGGTTGTTGGATGTGTTTTAGTGTTGGCTGTAATGGCTGAAGCTTAAAAGCTTGAATTTTAGATTACACAAGCCTAAGGAGTGTGGAGCCAAAAATGGAAACGCTGGACTGACGCTGTGAGTGTAGCCCACACACTGGCTGCAGGGCTGAATCCACAATCACACTTTTCCTCAAGAATAGCCCCGATAAGCTGCCCCACAGAATGCTCATAATGTGACTGCGGTCGGAGGAGGAACGGTGCAACAGCTGGGCCCCTGAAAGAAACATCTGCCTGGCTGTAACCTGCAGGGATGTCCTGGTGGGCTGCAGCGAGAGAGAATAATGGTGATGTGGAGGGTGAGGGGCTACACTGAGGCTGCCACCAAACACCACCTTCAGGGAAACCTCACTCCAGCTGTGGCCTTGTTTACCTGTATTTAGGGCAACTACTTTTTTATGTGATTGGGAAAAACCCCCTCACTTTTCCACATTACAGACTCTTTACTGCATTGCTCGCACATTTAAAAAGCTCTGTATTATTTGTTTTATGCCAGTGTTTAGCTGGCTGTTATTAGCTAGGTATGCTATTTTAATGTGTAGGAATTTTCTTTCATCTATTTTCTTTCTATCTACCTGTAAAAGTAAATTGCAGTCCTGCTGCAATTCCTGCAGGACACTGAAATTTGCTTTCTGTATACATGTACACACAAGCAGCTTCAGTGTTCATGGGGAAAAAAGAAGGGTCAAGAAAAAGGATGAATAAAACTAATTTTAAAATCTGAATTCACTTCAGACTTGTAATTTTTTTTTTTGTGCTGTAATTATGCTTCTGAGTTCCCTTACTCTAAGTAATCTGCTCCACTAATTGAACGTGTGTGTTTTCAAATTAACCCTTGGAATGACAGACTAGATGAGATCAGAGGATTTTAAAGATGTATTTTATGAGAGTCGGAGTTATAGTTATCACCAAATGCAAGAAATTATTATAAATCAGGCAAAACTTGGGGCAAGTAAGCCCAAATCCAAAATATTCATTCCACGAGCATTCCGTTTAGTGTCAGCTTGAGCCAGGCTGGCCATGTACGCAGATTTTTAGGATGCTATAAAACGCTTTTAGGAACAGGCCATCTTTGGGCAAAGTCCACTATCTGGTATGAAGTAAGAAGAGAAGAACTTTTTCACTCCAGAAAGAAATATCAAGAGACAGGACCATATTACCACATTACTCCTGATAGTGATGAACATCATACTTCACAGTATTCGAGCTATTTAAAAAGCATCTCCTTCACAGCAGCAGCTCTTTTTTCAGTCATCTAAACCAGTCTTGCTGCTGCAGCCCTTCTTTTGCACTAGTGCTGACATCTGTCTGGGCTGCCCCGTTATGCTAACACAGCAGAAAGTACATTCGATAGTTTTCTGCCACATGAGGAGCATCTCTATTACTCCTAACATCTGTCACCACTACTCTTGCTTACCTTGTGTCTACAATCCCCTTGTCTATTCTCCTTGCTATATGAAAATGTTATTTGGACAAGGAAGAACAGTTTTAAACAAAAAGAAGGGAGATTTAGATTAGATGTAAGGAAGAAATTCTTTACTGTGAGGGTGGTGAGGCACTGGCACAGGTTGCCCAGAGCTGTGGCTGCCCCATCCTTGAATGTTCAAGGCCAGGTTGGACGGGGCCCTGAGCAGCCTGATCCAGTGATAGGTGTCCCTGTCCGTGGCAGGGGGATTGGAATGAGATGATCTTTAAGGCCCCTTCCAACCCAAGTCTTTCTATGGTTCTGTGATTTCTATGATTCTGTGATTTCTATGATTCTATTATTCCATTTTGGTAAGGTTCAAGTGATATTGGTGTCTCTCCAGAGGAAATCACACAGCATTTCTTCATCTTGCCTCATGACTATAAATTCAAATTGACTTTTTTTATGTTTGTTCATGCATATATTTGTTTGATATTGGTTACCTGTTTATGGCTTTGTGCCCTTAAATCTCTTAGTACATTCAAATTGCATCAATTTGCACAGCCCGTTTGAAATTTCACCTTTTATTTTTTAACCTAAAAGTAGTTTTATACTATGATAAAAAAGAATACAGATTTTTTATGAATTAAAAGTTCCACTATTCAAAATGAGGGCGTTATTGCATTTTTATTTGGTTGAGTTTTTTTATGCACACTCAGAACATAATTTAAGAATAACTCCCTTATTTTACAAGCATGGGGCAATAACATACAAATACCCCACTGACACCTGAAAATTTAGAACCATATTATTTAAGACTGTTATACTTCAGGGATTTTAGTACTTTGTGTCATGCACGCTGCTGAACTAAAGGCATGTTACACCTATGCAATTTCATCACCTTGTCATTTAGACTGGACCATAACATAACCTGAGATGATGCAGGCAGGAAAAATACAACATACCACTCATTGCACTACCTCACATGCAACATGCTGAAAAATGTTGTTACTCCTTGTGAATAACCCTGTCCTACCCATTTCTACTAGGGCTTCACAGCTTAGTCCTTGGAAGTTGCTAGTGAGGTTGAAAATGATGCAGAATGATGAAAATACCATATGAACTAAACTACGAATCTCTCTGTCCTCAATCTGTTCCCACTGTTGCTTTCCCTCACACATGGTGTTGTAGGGCAATTAATAAAAATTGAGATTATTCATTTTGCTCATCCCAGAAGTATGAAGTCTCATGTACGTATGCCAAACTTATTGTCTCATATATACTGTAGTTCATCTTCATCCATGTTTGGAAGTTTCAGAGAGCTCATCAGAGGAAAACAGATGCAGTTTTTCCATTTCACAATGGAGCAGACACAACGTTAGTCCAATATTATACCTGTGTCTCATTGTAATATCTTTGTTAGTTTAAAGACTCTAAGTCCCTCTGGGAGTGTCACAAATCCATATAATGTCCCTTTGTGCTAGATTTTTGTGTTTCTATCTCTGATTTAGTAGACAGATGTGAAAATGCATATGATGCCAGATAACTCCCTAGTAACCACACAGCTGCAGATGTTGAAGAGAGCAAGTTGTTCTGGCTAAGGTCAATATTATTTGTGCTCAAAACTTTCCATCCAGGCATGCCATTTTATGATGGTATAATATATCTTACTGTTATTTTGGACTGATCCCTCCCACACTGATCAAACTGTTTCCCCATCTGTGGCCTCTTCTAGCATAAAGTTGCTTTTTCTGGGCAAGGAGAGTAATCTTAATGTACAGACAAAAGCAAGACTGGGTTAAAAAAGGCAATCCTGATGTCTTGAGACATCAGAATTTCAAGGCTTCATGATTTTTTATATCTATGAGAGTTTGCAAAACCAGTTTCCTCTCCACCTTCATCTTGTTATTTCTGCTCAGAAGGGCAAAACAATCAACAGAAAATAAGTTCTAATTTTCTTTTGTCATTGGCCAAATTCTGAATGCTCATGTCTCTTTTTCTCTTCCCTTTGATCCGTCTTAAAATCCTTACCAAACTCCCATTCTGCTACAACCCCAGGTTTGGCAGAACCACATGTTGAACTCTGTTTAATATAAACAGATAGTACAAAATAAAAGATCTGCTTTGCAGTCAAGCGGCATTAGCTAGTGGTCATTCACAGTAGGGTAATGTGGTTGCATAATGCTTTAAAATTTGGGGTGGGCTGGGTAACCATGCACTTTTAAAAGCTATTTTTAAACTATAAACTTATCTTGTTTGGCTTGGACAACTGCCTTTCCCATAAAAGAAAAAGTTAAGTTTAAATTTTTTAAAGTATATTTTAAAAGACTCTATGTTAGTGAAGCTCATTCAGAGTCCCTTCTGGCATCCTTCTGAATTTAGCAGGATTCTTCCCACCTTCATCAAACATCACTGGGTGTTGAAAAAGCACAGGCATCCCACCTTCAGTGGGAAGGCTTCAAACACAACACGGAATGTTGCAGGCATTTGCCTTTTTGCTGTCCACCAGCCAGCAAAGTTATAGAGCTGCCCTAACTTGGCACTTTTGGCAGTTCTTGCTAGTTCCAGCCCAGCATCGTGGTCATGAAGGTGAAGGCCTTCAGCTCAGCTTGGAGCATGGAATAGGAGCAATTTTCATCTGCACAAAAGAGGTTGTTTAGCTGCAGCTACAAAGATCACCCTACGTACACATTGTCCGCTGCTGAATGGATCCGTCAGATGAGGCCAGTATCCCAGCAAATGATCTACTGGCTCCGGGAGTAGAGCAAGAGCAATTCATCCGGAAAGGAATTGATTCAGGTTTGGAAAAGAGTAACAAAAGAAATGTCATAACCTACTGAAGCAGGCGAAGGATGGCACCAGCACTACAGCTCTCCTTGGCATTATTACACAGAAATTAATTATGCCTTGAGACAAATACAAGACAATACAATGCCTTGTAACACATGCCCTCAAGCTTTCCTCACGTGGCACATAAACACCAGGTTCCTCACAGAGAATCTCAGTCTTGGCTCATGATCATGACTGGGGACAGACTTTGGATAGCACCTGTAGCAATAGGACAAGGGATAGAGGTCCTAAACTAAAAGAGGGTAGTTTCGGACTAGATATAAGGAAGACATTTTTGTGAGGGTAGTAGACCACTGGGAAGGATTGCCCAGAGAGTTGGTGGATGCCCCATCCCTGGAAATATTCAAGGTCAGGTTGGATGGGGCTCTGTACAACCTGATCTGGTTGAAGATGTTCCTGCTCATTGCTGGGGGGTTGGAGTAGTCTGCCTTTGAAGACTTCTTCCAACCCAATCCGTTCCGTGATTCTATGACTTGTGTCACAACACACAGTATTGTGGTGTTCATGCCTGGTTTTGGAAACAGCTGTTTTGTTTCTGCTACTTACCAATTTTGCCTGCCGGTTTTCCTCCATGTGCAACAAAGGTTCAGTGTTTGCATTTAAGGCAGTGCCAGAGAATTTTTTTCTTCCCTGTAGCCACTTGCACTGGAAACGAAGAGACAAAGAGGAAAAAATGTATCAAGGAAAAAAAAATGAAACAAAAAAAAAAATCTTGTTTTTGCAAAATTCAGATCTGGGGGCAAAGTAACAGTAGACTGTTATTGTCTGTAATTCAGTGACCAGGAGTCTGGCCAAAGCATGCCACGGTTCTCCCTCAGCTAGTGCGTCTGTGTTTCCCCCCGTGGTGAAAGGCAAAGTGGGAGCCTGATGAATGCATCTGTCTAAGATAAGGCTGTAACGTAGCTGGGTTGCACATCCAGGAGTCTGGGAGCACTCTGGGTGCTTAAGTTAAGCTACAGTCACTGTGCTCTTTAGTAACAATAAACTAGCATGTTGCCTGAGTGGGTTTAGTGTGGGACTTTGCTTTTTATCGGGTATTTGTGCTATCAGATACACATTTAAGACACTCCCTGGATCGTGGTTTTGTTAGTGTCTCTACTGCTTATGCCAGTGGTGTGTGCTATTCTGAGAAGTGTTACTTTGTCAATATACACTGTCCCTTAAAATCACTCTTATTTATTGCCTACAGCACACATGTAATACCCATCTCGAGCAATTTGCAGATGATCTCTTGGAAATGCTGCCAAAATTCCAGGAAGGCTTCGTGATGGTTCCCTTTACTTGCTGGATAGAGTGTTTAATGGCGAGCTCATTTCATAAATGCTTGCCATGTTTGTTCAGCTGTGCACCTGCTTTGGAAAGACATTTGCAGCGGAGCCCGGTGCTGCCTTCACAGGGCAGAGCAGGCTAACCCCAGGCGCAGGATCGCACCAGAAATTCCAGTTACCAGGTTTTGCAGATGCCAGATCCTAAGCTGCAGCTCTCCAGCACAATGCTGCAGCGTGCCATGGATCTCATGCCAGAATCAAGGTTGCCTGTTCATAGTATAGACATGTCTTTCATGTTTGGAATTATGTCTAAGGAAGAAGCGGAGATAAGACAGATATTGGCAAAGGGAGAGAAGAGAAAGGAATTTCTACACTTATTAGTCATGTTATTGAAGAAAGAGGGAAGATTTTATCATGCCTGTCTTGCTGAAAGCAAGGCTCTGAGTTCACAAGATCTGCTGGTTAGAGTGTGTAACCGAGTCTACTTTCCTACAGGTTGATGCTAGAAGGTTACCACTGCTTTCCTCACGAAAAGGGGAAAAAAGTTCTGTCAGCAGGGTGTGTGCTGCATGTGTGCCTCTGTAGGCATGGCCAGTAGGTGAGAATGAAGCTGGCCTTTTTTCTAACCTTACTAAAATGTGTGTGTGCTGGTGGGGAACACGGGGCTAATCCCCTCAGGAATGGAAGGAGAGCTATGGAATGCCCGCTCCGCTGGCCCAGCCGGATGAAAGGGCTGAAGTCCTCCCAGCTACCCGCTGCTTGGTAAACAGGTACCTGCTGACCAAAGCACCGACCACAAATGAAATAAAGACTAATGGTGTGAAGAGAACGACAGCATTCCTACCTATGGAAATCCCTTTAACGGACAAAAAGAAATGACTGAGTAACTAATGGGTTTTGCTGCTTCACTGGTGAGAGGAGCATGGTCCCTTTAAAAGCCTTGGCCTCCTTTTCTAAATGCTGTTGCTGAGCTGTGCCCCACCCCTGCATAAGCAACACCTGCATACCTGCAGGGTACTGTCTTCTTGATAGCTTGTACACCTTAATACGTGGTGGTGGAGTGGTCTGGGTTTGGGGTGTTTCTCTGTCCAGCCTATTAATGTAAGGACGCTGAGGTAGCATCTGCCAGATCCCCAGCGATGTAATAACATACAGAACTCCTAATATCCTTTTCACGGCATTTGTGTTCTTGGTAGCCACCGAGCTGAGGAGTTTGAAAAGGAAAGAAAAAGGTACACAAAGGCACCTCCCTCCGAGATAAACTCAAATGGCAAATCCTAGCGAGCAGAATACAAAACAATTCCAGATGATGTGGGAGCTGTGCACCACAGTTTTCTCAGCAAACCAATAGTGTTTCAGTTTCTCAGTGTTGACTGACTGCTTATGACATATGTTAAGCTGAACTGGGGTATGTGCAATTGCTCTGGATACAGAAATGCATAACATGTCCAGGAATGCTCAAAGTACAGATCCTATGTGGTCTGAGGAAGCCTGATGGATTTTAAGGAGGAATGAGGCATTTGGGAGTGATAGAATATTCGAGGCTTCCAGAAATCTTTCTTCAGCACGCTGTGTATATGTGCATCACTCTGAGAAGAAATAGCTAACTTGCAGAAAAAATGTAAATGGAGTAAATAAGATACCTTTTTTGACGGAATTAACGAGCTCTTCATTAATTCCTGATGCTGATGTTACGGTCATTTCTCAAGCTAAATGGCCCCCTAGGTGGCCACTTACTGCGGTTGCCCAAGCACTCACTGGTACTGGGGGGAGCAGTGCCAACTAGCAAAGCAAAGATTTCATTCAAATTGTAGGTCCTGAGGGACGTACTGGTACTATCAAGCCTTTTGTTTGGCAAATTCCCATGGTGTTATGGGAAGGAGGGAGAGAAAGACCAAAATGTGAGCGGTGAGATGAGGGAGGTAAATACACGGAGAAAAATAGTTCCAGAGCATAAACACAATGTAAGCTGCAGAAAGAGACATAGGAGAAACAAATATGGGGCTTACTTGGTTAGGGCAACGGGAGTCACGGAGATGGTTGGCAGGGAAAAAATTAAGCCACGTGTGTGCCCAACCAGAAAGAGCTGCACAAATATCGGCCATGCTGCCCAGGACCAAAGAGCAAGTGCAGTGTTTCAGTGCGTGTTTGTACAGTATATAACACATGCAATTTCACTCCTGATTACTAGTAAAAGACAGCGTATACACAATCAAGAATTATCACATAAAAGCCTCAGTAGGAAACACAAGACAAGGGGCTGGCAAACCACTGGCTGACCTAGTCTGTCACTCCTTGTTTTGTTCCCAGTTACTCATTGTAGAACTAATTAGTGGCAAATTGCAGAACTGAGGTCATTAAGACTTAGAACTCCTTGCATCTTCTCCACCTAATTTTAAAACCAACTCGAGTCCTTTGGTATGTTTCCTTTTTGTAGGCGATGCCATTGCATTCAACCCCCCCCTCACCCTTTATTTTGTCATTTGCACATGGTCACTGCCATTAGCACGGCTTCTTTAAACACAGCACATGGCTGGAGATCCCCCCGTGTAGAGACACGGATGTTCTTTCCTCTGGACCACAGTCATTCCCTGGAGTAGGTGGGAGCAGTACCCAGATTCTGCCCCACAGGGTTCCCATCAAAAGGACCTTACTTGGCTGTTGATGGAAAACTGAGCTGCGCTAGGAAAAACTCCCAGGATGACAGACAGCTCTGGAAAATCCAACCAGCTTTACAGAGAAACACACTGCATTCAGCTGTCTCCATACTGATAATGAGCATCTACAATCCCGAGATCCCGACAACTGCACCACGCAGGGGTAATTGTCTGTTATAAATGGCACTGGAGTAAGGAAGAGACCAGTGATCTGTCCTTAACATGATTATACACCACAAACCAACAATAAGGCAGGCATTGCTCCTCTGATTCACTTTCAGAAAAGATGAATGACCATAAGGCAAAGAAAAACAAAAGTCAGAACAAAGCACATAATATGTGGACGCTTTTCAGCCTAAAGAAATCTGGAAATTAATTCTTTTGTAGACTGATAAACTGATACATTTGAGCAATGCAATCATAGGGAGAATGCAAGCTTTTAAAATTCATTTTGGCCTTAGCATTCACTGTGCAGCATCCTGCATCACACAGCGTGCAGGAGGTGTTCTGCTGAGAGGGCACCTGGAGAGCAGAGTGAGTCCTGACCACTTGAAATTACTAAAAGCCATGAGGATCATATTTCTGTTTAGCCCATCATGTAATTTCAGTGTCCTGGCTAAATTTCAGTTTGATTAATTACATTCTGACTACTTAATTTCTCAAGCAACATACTTGTCATCATCTTTGATTATTTGGAGATAAAAATTTGCATAGTTTTTTTGAGCATAATAGTTACCCATAAAATTCTACTATCATACTATATTTTTCAGTCAAAGAAAAATATACAGAATTGTAACCAAGGAGCTTAAAATCATCATAAAAATGAAACCACATTAGACCAGCGTCTGGGCAAATGAGCTGAGGTAAAGATTGTTAGGTGGGAGTGTTAGGTGGATGGGAAATGGTAAAGAGTGTTAGGTGGATGGGAAATGTGAATGTAAAGGAAAAGGAATGTATCTGTAAAGGGACAGATTATATAATTTACTTTATTTTGCATGTGTCTCGCTCAAAAGTTCTCATGGTGTTTGCAGTCCTAGAGGAATTTAAATTTCTTGGGTTTGGTGCCCTGGTATTGAAAAGCTTTAAAATGGGATTTTGCAGAGAGAAGGCTAGCAGGTTGTACTAGGGTCATAGAAACCAAACAAGCTCCTTTTCTCCATTTATGTTGCCTCTGAAAATGTCATGTCCACAAGCAAAGACAAGAATGATTTATTTAATTAATAACAAGGCACGACTGTAATTTTATTTCTTGTCTGAAAAATGAGAAATGTGGTTCCAGCAGTACAGTGCCCCTTCTGCATAACAAACCAGGGACCTGTTTGGGTACCTCAGACGTCTGGGAATCTAGCCTAAAATCGGGACCATGCCTTAGGAGCTCTGACAGATGAATCCTAAATCCAAATCCTAAACTGTTTCTTACGGTATCCGTGTTTTCCCTAGAGTGTATCTCATCTGAACACTGTCCAACCTTGACCTATTTTGTGCAAGATTTGATTAGATCACAGTGCAAGCCTGCCTAACTGCAGGCCATAAATTGCAATTTCCCATCTGGCCGCTCTCTGACAAGTGAATATGGTCCACCAGGGCTGTCTCCCAGGTGCTGCCGGCTTGGGCACGTGAGCAGGGTGGAGTAGCTGTAGGGTGCCCCAAGATGTGGGGTGCACGCTCTGTGCAACTGGACATTGTAGCAGCTGTGCACCGACTGTGAGGCCTCTTCGACTGCAGGCTTTCCGAGAGAATAGGGCAGCACTGCTATCCCTTGCTTGTGCAGCTTTCTTCTGGGGCCTTCTGTGGTGATGTCCATACTGAACGTTTGATCTTTGTCTGTAAATATGATACTTGTAGACTTCCAGATTAAATGCTTTACATTGAAAGCTACTGGTTGACTGAGAAGGCAGATGTGTGCCTTCTTTATCGCTTTTTCATTTTCACCCCCTTTCTAAAGAGCCACTGACTGGGGTATTTAAAGCCATGTAGTCCTTTCCCTTCTCTCTGACACCAACAACAGCAGGGTCTGTCTGTGCCTAGGGTGCTTGGGTCCTTTAAACTGTATTATCAGTGGACTAAGATCATCACTTGAAATTCAGGTTGCCCAGTACTTTGCCCATTGAGACTATATTGATTTTATGTGTTTAGAACTTCATCCAATGTTAATTGTCCTTGGTGTGTGCTTTGGGCAGAGTATATGTAGAAAATGTCAGTAAAACAGCTTAAGTATATCTGAAAACAGGATGAAAATTAATGCGTTTATTTGTCAGGGCTGAAAATACTAGGTTTTTTGGGTTTGCCTTTTTTTTTTTTTTTTTTTGAGAAGCTCTAGTGGTCCTGTTCACTCAAGAAGAGAGCTTAAGTTTGGCACGCAAAGGAAAGATGAATTTTGTGTGGAGAGATGAGCTGTGAGTTGCAAGCCAGTCTTAGTTTTGCAACTAAATGTTGCAAAACCAGTGTTCATAATGGCTAGCTTCAGCATGAACCTAGGGAGAAAACAAAATTAATTCCCCATTATTTAACCAGTATTTGTTCTGTTCACTGAATAAGGCAGAGTCTTTAGGAAGGAACATGTATGAGCACTCAGTTAAAGACAGGTACCAGAATGCACTCAAACTGAGTGCTCAATTAAGATTATGCTAGCAACACTAATTTTGATTGGTTGCAACTTTCAAGTGTTTAACTTAATTTTTAAAATATTTTACTTATAGAGAGGATTTACCAGTGTTATTTGTGTAACATTGTATGAAATGTGGAGGGTTTTTATTTAAATGCTGCTCAAGCCTGTTTGTCAAAAATTTGACTATTTTTGATCAAGCAAGAAAAGAGTGGCATTTAAAATGTGTCTAAAAGCTTTTGTCATGTGGGCAACTTTTCCCAACACTTTGTGGGACTGCCAGATTCTCTGAAACTTACAACGTAATTTCCTCCTCAAAGTGCAAACGGAAACTAATGTAACTCACATACATTCATTGTCAGGGCTGTCTGTTATTGAGAACTCACTAAGAGCCCATTGCCTTGTGATGACTAATTAAACACTGATTTACTTACTCTCCAAAGTTCAGTTTCTTCCACGCCTTAAGCAAAGAGCAAAGGAAAAGCCTGGAGAATACAGGAAAGAAAAAACCCATGGGAATGCAGGCATACCCAGTGCAGAGCTATCAGGTTCTTTTAAGCCAGAGGAGAATCACTCTCTCTTCTGAGGAATCAATTAATAATTTTTGGTGGGATCCTTGCAATTCTTCGGCCTCTGGTTGGTTCTTGAACAGCAGAAGAGCAACAGAGTTTTTTTTTCCTTTTTACCATGTAGTGCAATGCCCAACAGCTGCCTTTTCTAATATGCAGTGATCACATCAGCTCACTGAATTTTTCAGTCCAGTCACACGTTCTTCTTGTCTTCTGTTATTCACCAGTGAGCCCTGTTTATATAGTTAATGCAGTTCTAAAACCATCTTTGCAGTTATACTCAAAATTAACGTATTTTTCCTTAGTTAGAAAAAAAGCTTGCTTAGTCTATCACTAAGTTTCATAACCACCTTAAACTGGCTGAAGTCAACAACACAATCAAAAAGATAAGTTTGACCCTTCCTCCTACCTCAGTCCTGCCCCTGCACCAGATCAGCACGAGGATTTGGACAACCACACAACGAGCCAGATCAGGAAACTGATCCAAATTAAAAACGAGCTTGGCCCCTGAAACATTTGCTCTCCCCAGCCATCTGAGTTCCCTAGGCCTGTTCAGCTCACAGCTGCACAACAACTGTGCCAGCACAGAGCGGCTGGGTGACACGGGGTTAGGGCTGAGCAGCCCTTGTGTAGGAGGGAGGGTGGGACTGTTTCACACCGACTTATTCAGCCAAGAGTGACAGTGAGCTCAGGCAACCTGACTTAGAATTCAGGGCCTTTTCCTTTTATGTTTTTAATCATTATATAAAATGGCCTGAGTATTTTGTCACAAAATATCAACCAAACATGGAAGTAAAGGGATGCATTTAGTTGCAGCATCTGTCATTTTGTTAAGTCTTCCAATGGTGTAATATAATCATCTCCTCTTTGGGTATAAACGAGATAGAACCCTCTACTGAGACAATTACCATGGTGTTTCCAGCCTTCACACATCGCCACAAGCCAGTCCTGCTCCAAGGCTCCTTATCCCACGGACGCCAGTGCAGCTGTGTGACCGTGGCAGTCCCGAGTCCCACGCACCAAGCTGTGGCACACAGCCACTCACACAGCCCCGGCAGCTGGGCACTGCGTGTGCAGCCACTGCAATCGAGGGACCAAGAAGTAACACGTCAGGATTGCCAAACCACCTTTGATTTCTTCTCTCATAGAGTTATTAGCTTTAATATTGTCTCCGCCACCTGTCCGAATAAATTTTAATGTATCATTCTCTGGTGGTTTTCGCAACAAGATGTAACTGGGACAAGGACTGTAAGAACTTGAAAACAGCAATTAAAGTGGGAGATAAGATTAATCTTAGCAGTGTCTTCCAAGAAACCAGCAATAGAGCTAGGTTATTCCAGTTATGTAAATCTTTTTAAGCTGAATGACTGAAGAGAAATTTAATTTTCAAAGAACCAATAATGTTTGATTACACCAAGTCCATTATCTCTTGCTGAGGTGACAGGCAGGAGAAAGTGAAACTGCCTTCAAAAGCTTCTACATGGATGCAGGCAAGATCCAAAGGGAGAATTTCCTTCTCTAGAAAGTACAGTACTGGTGCAGTACAGTGGGCAGGAATACTGTGCTTCCTGGAAGCATGTGATGAGCTGCCAGCGCAGAGGGCAACCTCCCTTCTTTACCAGAAATGAAACACTGCTGGAGCAAAGTCCTTACATCAGAGTCTATTGAGAAAACAACCAATAAAGCAGATAAGGGAGTGCCCTGCTCAATACTTCGTTTCAGCCCAAAGCTTTTGGAATCGTAACTTTTAATAAGGATCTTGGCAGCTTTAGCTGGGTACATTAATCTTAAGAAAGTAATGAACTTAGGTCTGATTCCCATCATCCCAATTGTGGAAAAGATGAATGACTACTCAATCTGGTCAAAGACCTTTCTGATATCTGCAGATAGATTTATGGCAGAAGCCTTATTTAATATAACAGAGGGAAATACATGTAACAACCTTGTAAAATTATCAAGTTCCACATTTATTCTATATGAATCCCACTTAATCATGGTGGGCCGGTTTAGGAAGAACTTCTAAGAGTGAAATGGATTCTTTGTTCTTTTGCCTATGACAGGGAGTCAGAACACTACGGTCCATGTAGGTCTACAGGTCCCAAGTAGATATCTGACTCTACAGAGACAAACTCCTGCAGGACTCCCTCTAGAAAATGGCCAGACACCCCAAAGCAGGACTGTAGAGAGCCCTCATGTCCCAATTGCTGTCTTCAAGGCCTTTCACAACTTAGTTCCTTTTTTCCTGTGCTTGAACTGTGGCTAGACAGGACCTTGTATCCAGATGGGCTTGGAAAACCATGTGCAGCACTGCACAGTTACGATGACCTCCTAAAAATGCTCCTTACCTTCTCCCACATGCTGTCTTCTGCCTGAGGCACCTTTCCCAAACAGATTTGTGTAGTTGCTAAGCAGTCTGCATATCCTATTTTAATAATGCTGAGGTGGGAGGCTTGTTTAATACCTCACCTACTCAAAGACGAATCAGACAAGCCATGAAGGATAGAGGGTGATAAATTTTACTAGCCAGCCCAAGAAAGGAGGAAATAATGAAATCCAGTATCCTTAGAAAGCTATTATTCTTCTTGAGAGAACTGCCTCTTGTCTCTGAAAATATTGTTGGTATTTTCCCACGCTAGGGCAACAGTGTAATGGCTGAAAAGAAAATTACTCCAGTGATTTTAATGTAAATAATAACCTGGGTGTTTGATAAAATTTAATTATTTAATTATCCATGAAACTCTTAATTTCTGGCAGAAACCTGGTATGCATGAAGGTGAAGCAAAGTTACTGAGTTTGGAGCTAAACTGTCTCCAGAAGACACCCTCTGTCCCCGGAACCTCTTGATTAAGACAGATGAAGCCTGGCAGAAGTTAACAAGAAATACCAAATCATAATCTACTCTTGGGTTTTAGAGGAAGATTGAAAGCTAATAGGAGTCGTAGCAGCAGTTTTAGTAGTAGCATTTCTTAAATACCTGTTACATAATATAATAGTATAACATATGCAGCATAATTAATGTCTTTTAGCACTCAGCCTTCTGATAATCTGTTTCCGAGACACAGATTTTAAAGGTGATTGGGCAGGTGCTTGATGAGATATTAGAAAGCGTCTCTGAGATTAAAGTTTCCTTTGAGAATCATATTAGAAGTTCATCTGCGTAAGTGCCCCAACTCCATTAAAATTCAGGTTCACAGGCCTTATGACTGATGGTGTGACCAGATTGTGCACCTAATCTGATGAAAAGTCAGGCTGTTTACAGCAGGAATGATTCTTCTCTTTCTTCATTGCCCCAGCCTAACCACCTGTTTTCCTTGCACCAGTCTGAATGATCATGTAGTTGCAGAGCAAAAAGAGAAAAAAACCATTCTCTGTTGCCTCTTGAGACAGCACAGTTATTCAGACCAGTGCAGAGAAGCATCAAGATTGATACCCAGATGTACAAACCCCTCTGCTGGCCTTTTTTCAGTTTTCTAATGTTATTCAGAAAAGACAGGAAGAAGTTAATGATTCAGGGTATTAAAGTAGCCAATGGAGTTAGAAGTGGTGAGTGTGCAGTAAGACACTGCTGCTACTGCTCACCCACAGAGTAATGGGTTTGACAGTCAGCTCCGACTGGACATCCTAAAGCAGGGAGCAGACTTGAGGTTTGACTCGGCTGTGTGCCAGAACAGCCCAGCCAGGGAAGCCTCGAGGCAGATCTGACCAGGGCCCGCTGTTTCTGCTTGTCCCCATGGCTTCTCACACCACTGGTCTGCCTGAAGCCAGGTCTAACCAGCCCTCTCCAGGACAACCACTATGGTTATTAAACATCAGCCAAAGACTCTCCTAGGCTGTTTGATAGCCCTTTTTAGGGAAAGGAGCATATTGATGTGATCCTCCCCAAGCCTCAACGTAAGTAAAAAATAATTTAATTCTCTCATGCCAAAGCCAACCAACCAGTCAACCCTAACAACAACAAAAGCAGTAAAACCGTGGTTTTAACAAGACACCTGACAAACTGCAGTGCTTCCCTAATTATCTCCTTGTCATATCTGTTTAGTGTGAATCATGAATTGATACTCGAGCAACCAGGATCCAGTGGATGTGCCCGCCAAGTCAGCGTGCAGAGCAGAGCAGAGCTCAGGCACACGTAAGGGCCTTTTCCGTGTACTTTTCTGTGTGAGACTGGATCATCAAGACTGCCAAGCTCCTGGGGCAGATACTTCTGCTGCATCCACCGCTCTTGGTCCAGGACACTTGGCCCCGGATTAAGCATTACCTCAGTACAAAAACCAGTATCAGTTTCATGTTTCTTCTGTACCTTGCTTGCAAATGTCTTCATTACACTGACAAAATTTAAAGACCTTTCAGTTTGTCTTGAGATAAACTTTACCAGTTGTATCTGCAGCCCGGTGCTGAACTGTATCTGTGATTGCACATAAAAAGTTTACTGGCTAACTGTGGTTGTGTACAGTGCAAGCACAAAATACACATTAAAGCTGATTACCGAAGTTCACTCATCTTTAATCATTTAAGGTTCAAAACTTAAGCAGTAAAACAGTAATTTTTTTCCAGGCTTCCCCCATCAATATTATGGCCTCATCCTGTCTGGGAGTTCCTCTACTATTATTGTAGCATAATACCTAACAACATAGTACAATTCACCTGTTTGCAATTTATGTGGTATTTATGTGGCAAAGAAAGGGATGCATTTTGGATTATGAAGTAAAAAAGAAGTGCTGATGCCCTCACAGGCATAAACTCGGATATTTTTTACTTCTGCCATCATGCTCTGTGACCTTGGACAAGCCATTCCAGTTCTGTGTCTTCAGACTCACAATGCACCTGGGTGGGCAGGACCACTGTTCATCTGATAAAACTCTCAGCGCCTTAAATCCTCTGGGCCTCGGTGCTGCTGGATTTTAAAATTAGGTTAAAGCCATACCCAGAACTGCCTATACATGTGAAACTTTGCTGGCCTAAGTATAAGGATGTAATTATGCCACTATAGGCGCATCTGAATATAACGCCACATAGAAACATCTTGCACTTGTTGCTTCCCAGCTCCTTCCAGGAATGATGACTGGGTAAAAGCCAAAGTATTTGTTAAAGAATCGGTTTCGGTTCAATCTTGCTTGCGCAACACTTAACTGACTACTGTAAAGAGCCCCGTAAACACAGGAGGCAGGAGAATCTCCGTTCCACCGTTCCACGTGTGGGCTCCAAACTTCCAGCCAGTTCTACTTTGGAGCTGACACTTGTCGCTCCAAATGGAGTTCAAGTTCACTTCAGAGGGACAGCGGCGTGAGGGAGGAATCATTTCTGTGGGTCTGACTGCACAAGAAGCCTCACGCACTGTAATGGGTTTACTCACATGAATGAGGAGTAAGTGCAGCAATAATACCTATGGGCAGGAGGATGTCCACGTGTAAAGCACCTGGGGGTAAGAGAATGCTCTGTCATTGGCAGGTATTACAGCAATTACTTCAGTATTAAGACTAGACCAAGTCAAGGCTGAATCACCTGTGGCAAGTGGCAGGACATAATCCTGTTCGATTAGGCATTGACTTGAACTCCAAGTCTGACAGCATCTGCCGCTGTCCTCGCAGCCCCGCTGCCGGAGCTCCCCAGCCGCTCCGGCGCTGCAGAAACGCCTTCTAAGCCCCAGTGAGGGTGTCGGAGGGGGCTCACACCCGGACGGAGGGCCGGGCTGTGGGTCAGGGCACACAGCGGCCGGGCCGGGCCGGGCCGGGCTGTATCGGGTCCGCTCTCCGGCGGCGGGCGCAGCGCTCCCAGCGGGACCCGGCGGCGCGGCGGCGGGGGCGGGAATTTGGGGAGGATCCCTGGCCGGGCCGGNGCGGGGACGCGGCGGAGCCCCGGCCGGCCGGGGCAGGGGCCGCCTTTGTGTGTGCGGGAACAGCCCTTCGCCTCCCGCCTCGGCCCAGCCGCGTCCCTCTCTCTCTAATTTATCTTCCCNTGAGTGTGTGTGTGAGTGTGTGCGTCCGTGCGTGTGTGTGCCGGTGAGCGGCGCGGGGCGGCTCCGGCCGCCTGACGCCAGCCGGGCCACATCCATCCCGATCCCGGTCCCGATCCCGGCGCGGAGGAGCCGCCCGCCGGCCGCCCGTCACCGCTCGCCAGCCGGTAACAACTTCACGTCCCCCCGCGCCTCTCCCCGCTCGCTGCCCCCGGGGCCGGACGGCTGTGCNCCCTTTCCTTTCTTTCCTTTCTTTCAGCAGCCCCTTCCTCTCCTGTTTTTTTACCCCCCTCCCCTTCTTTCTTCTTTAATGACAAATCTGTGCTTAGAGGTCAAAGAAAGTTCACTTTTTTTTTCTTTTCCCTGTTAGAGGGTTTGGATGCTTGAGATTTCCCCCCTCCTCAGTATAGTTGCTCCATATACTCGTACAGCCAAATAATCTTATCCTGAATATAGATCTTTAAAGCTTATTAAAATTTACTGGCGTGGAAATATTCAGTCATGCGTTCAGAAGGATCTGGGCCAAATACTTTTTTTTTTTAATATAAACTGAAGTCAGAGGGAGTTCTGACCGAGGCAGGGTTGCTGTGATTGCTCTTTTGTTNGCCGCGCGCTAGCCGGTAACACCTTCACGTCCCCCCGCGCCTCTCCCCGCTCGCTGCCCCCGGGGCCGGACGGCTGTGCCCGCGCATCCTCCTCCTCCTCCTCCTGCTCTTCCTGCTGCTGCTCGGTCCTTGCCCGGCGCTGCCGCGGTGGTCCCTGGCCGCGGGGCCGGGCGGCGCGGCGGGAGCGGCTGTGGGCAGCGCTGCGCTCCCGCTCTCCTCCCCGGCATGATGGCGTCCCTGCGGCGGCCCGGCGGGGACCGCTCCCGGCTCCAAGTTGGTGGGTAGGTNTTTTTTTTTTTAATATAAACTGAAGTCAGAGGGAGTTCTGACCGAGGCAGGGTTGCTGTGATTGCTCTTTTGTTAGTAGATCAATCTAAATAAGGTACGTGGTCCGACCTTACAGTTTGCTTTCACAGGATCTGGATAACAACAGCTTATTCTGAAAATTAATCGTTATTTTGGTATATTGTAGGATAAAATGATGCTCACTGCGTGTCTAAAAGGTAACAGTTTTATTTGGGGAAGCATTATAGACAGAGGTTAATAAAAACAGTACTGTTAGAGCCAGATGGGGAGGAGTAAAAGTAGATGTGTATTTCAGATACAGGCAAATGGAAAAGATCATTGCCTGAAACATGTCAGTGTTTAACGGATGTCAGTGTTCAAAGATACTGCACCGTAAAACTAACAGGCTTCTTAGGAAAGAGCTGTCATAGGTGATAGTTTGGATCTCTTTTGCACACAGAGGGGAAGTCAGAAAAAGAAAACTTGTTTCCTATTTTTTCTTCCAATAGTTTTATGTGTTTTTATGTGTTTCTAAGCAGCACTCAGGAGTAAGAATAAAAACTGCAGCTTACCCAGCCCACAGAGAACACTTTTCTTTGCAGGTGTGTGTGTCTGTAATTCTTCATGCTGACTGCATGTACCTTGTCCTGTCAAACAATAGGAGCAAATCATGTGAGGGAACCTCAGTTTGGCTTATTTTTTTCTTTTACTTGTGACTAATGACTTGGCTGAATTATGGGACATGAGTTTTTTAGTTGCAGCTGATTAATACTTAATTTCCCCCTTGAACCAGAGAGCAGTGTTATGAAGCTTTTTCAAGGTTCTCATTGGATTTTAGTGCAGGTTTTGAGTGCTCACTTCTCTACTGTGACTGGAAGAACATCAGTATGAAAATGAGAGTGATCTGGCCCTTTTTGAAGTTCTTGCTGTGGTCTTAGGGATGAAGTCTTGCAATTTACTTCAGACTGTAAGTAGGCGCTTGAGAGAAATTTCTCTTGATTTGGGTGATCCAGAAGCCTTCCACAGCTACCAGAAAGGATCAGTTCAACGCATGATCAGGTTACTCTAAGGGTAGGGATTTGTCCTTGCATCTGTTTTGACCCCATTACCATTGGGTATGTAATCAAATACATTTTTTTCTACTCTGTTCTGTTCAACTTGCTTTTTTGTGTACCCTTGGAGATGTGATGATCCGATACATTTGAGAGAAGTGACTGAGTAAACAAACGGAGATCTTTCTGTTTTGGTATAAATATTAACTAACAAATCAAATATTTGAAAGCTGATGAGTCTGGTGTTTGCTTTTCCTCTGTAGTTTGAACACAAAAGTAAAGAGTTGAACGTGAAGAAAAGCAATACAAAGGTTAATTAAAGTGCTACTTGTGTTTCATGAGTACTGGGAAATTATTCAGATTGAACTGTGAGTTTCTTTGCTTGCTATCAAGATTTAAATTTTTAAAATGAACGGGTTATGACGGTTTGGGTTTTTTTTTTAAATTAAAGCATGAATGCATTGGATATTACATACTGCCAGTGTTCTGCTCTGTGGAGCCCAAGCTGTGTGTGTAAAATAAAAGCTCATTTGAGTAGTCTTACAGGCCTAATGGAGGCATCATCTCAGCTTTATAAATAATGTAAGTTGTGTATAATGTGGAGTCCCCAGAGACTGCAGAGAAAGCATCATTACCAGCCTTTTCAACCTCCTGGAGATCTTAAATTGATTTACAGCACTGAACTGGTGCAAAATGATACATCAGGATGACACAGGGTCAACCTGTAAAAGTCTATGATGTGAGCCTGTTAGTTCAGTCATCATAATTAAACCATATTATGAGGGCAGCAAAGCAAGTGTCTGTGACATGTCCCATTGTGCTTCAGATACGGCTGGTTTAAGAACCAAATAAAGAGAGCACCGTGTTTATTATTTGAGTTATGCAAAGAGAAGTTGAAATTAAAGCTTGTGGCCCTCTGAAGAGTAAAAGCTGAACCAATTTAGGCTGACTCTCAACCTCTTCCGTGCAGTCTTTAGGAGCTGAAATAGATGATGGCACGTGCAGCTTCGGGATGTGTGCGCGGGGAAGCGGCTGTGAGCGAATCTCTGAAATTTATCCATCCTTTCCCAAGGATCAGCTAGACTTTACCTGCAGACTGTGCTGTCAGATACCTAAGGAACAAACAGGCAAACAATCCAATTGTTTGGCTTTTTCCCCCTAGTATTTCTAGCCTACTGAAGTTTGTAACATGCCTGTTGAAATGTTCCTGCAGATCTGAGTTCTTGTATAAGACAGAGCATTTTAGTCATTGCTTGAACTGTATGGCCAAACTTATTCTAGAACAGAGACTGTAATTGTGAATATGAGTTGGCATAGGTCACTCTGCTTTTCTTAGTGAAGACAACTGTGGCTTCAGATTTGTGTTTTCCTCTAACAGCCCTAGAAAATAGCATGCCACAGGTAGTAAAATGTTTGCTAAATACTCAACATCTTAGGTCTTGCTGTTTCTGCTGGCAAAATCCTGCAAAAATGACTTTTTTTTTCTTCTTTCTGCTAGTCAGTGTGCTGCTTGGGGATTTGAGAGTTTTGCATTTGTTAGTGTTTAAACCAACTCCTCATACCTGAATTGGTGTGAATTTTTAATCTCCTGATGTTCTCCCAGCCAAGAAAGAAACATACCTTATTTTTAGTTGTAAATATAAGTAAAAAAAATAATTTTGAGGCGTGCAAGTGAAGCAGGGAAAATAAATGGTCACTAGTTGTAAGAGATTTATTAATCTCCAGGTTCACTTGCACCCCAACATCATGTGCTTTTAGCTAAGGTGCTTCTTGAGAGGCAGATAAAAGAATTAAAGCTCACTTTGGAGTGCCGTGGCTTTTAAAATGTGGATGTGAAGGTGTTTTCTGCAATGTCAATGCAGATGAACAAACTACTATATTGGAGAGAGAGCCATAAAATCTGTGAAAATGAAAGTCAGATTGCACAAATTGCTTTATGGTTAATGAAGTGATCCTGCCGATGTGTGTGGGGGTTGGTGGTTTTGTTTCTGGTTATTTTTTTAATTCCTGGTTTAGGTTTTCATGACAAACTCACCCAGTTTTGCTTTCAGAGTGGGGAAATGTCTATTCTGCCCATGAAAACGTCACTGTTTTTCCCTGTAGTAACAGCCTAATGTTCTTCCAGTGGCCTTTCTTCTGTGTATAGCAAAAAAATGAATACATACCAGTCTTAATAATTAAAAGATGATACGCAGTTCCTAGAAGTTTTCCTTTGAAATGTACTGAGTGGGAAAGTCGAGTTTAAAATACAGACCCCAAGTTGGCGAGCGAGGTTTGAAATGCTGGTGACTTACAGGCTCATCTACACAGGCATCTTGCAATTCTCAAGCTATTTTGCTCAAGCTGTAGAACAGCATAGAGAATTTTTATATTAGACTGGAGGGTTTTGCTTGGGATGGGAAGGAAGTTATTCGAAATTGATATTTTTAAAGTGTTAGTGTTGTATCCCTGCAGTCTGAGGTAGAACTGTTTCCATTAGAATGCCGCTATTCTTCAAGATTTGAAATAACCAGAGAAAATGTTTGATTGGGCCTTTTGTAGAGGGCTTTACAGAGGGTGGATTCAGAGGTGAGGACACCCTTGGCTGGCTAATGGCTGCCACAAAGATCCCTATCCTCCTCCTCAGACAAATGGTAATTTGCATTACAGAAGCCTTTTGGGTTGCTGTGTATTTGAGTGGGGGACGCGTTTGTTTTTTAACGGGATAGAGAAGGCAAACATTTCATAAAATGGGCTGATTTCAAGGAATGAATACATTTTCTAGAATGAACCCAGACCATACAGCATCCATTTGCAGCCTGCATGTTGGCACTGGAAGTTCCTCCTAGTTTATTAGGAACAAAGGGTGAGCACACTACTCCTAATTAGACCACGTGAGGTCAAATATTCCACGCACGAAACGCTGAACTCTGCTGAGCTATGGAGATTGGTCCATTTTTATTATTTTTTTTATTTTGGGAAAGGAGGAAGGATGTGTCAGGAACTCCGGCCGTGGGATTGCTCTGGTGGAAGGGTTGTGGGGCTGTGACCTTAGTGCCACACTGCAGCTGGGTTGAGCCATCCTTAGATTCCAAAGGAATCTGCAAGCACGGATTGCTTGGCTCAGTTGTACTCTTTTGGTGACGGCTGTCTTGGGAGACTGCCTCGAAGCTGAGTTTACATCAGGAGATGAAGCTTTTTTCTTGCCCTCTCTAGACTTGCCAGTGTAGAGGAACCTGAGCAGTAGAGCTGTTCTGGACACTTGCACAGTTTGGTTGTTCTAACATAAATCTGTGATTGCTCTGGACTGTGTCACTTTTATTCCAATGTGTTACCCACCCAGGAGAGTGACATTGGAACAGATGTCACCGGTCTCTCCCATTTGTTTCTTCCCCCACCCTTTCTCCAGCATGCACAGGAGAAGTCTAGAGTACAAGGAGGAAAACAAATTATTTTTAAACATGCCTTTATATAAGTTATTATATTTAGGCACTGTTCAGAGCAATATCATCCAAACCCAACTATTATGTTGAGTTGGCATGTAAACAAATCACTAATGTGGTTCACCAGTGATTTCTGAAGCATTATTTCATATTTCTGTACTCATAAAGGGAACACTCTTCCCAACATGGCAGCAGATGAAACTGTCTAAGTCAGTGTAGACAGTCTGAATTATAGCACTTAATGGTATTCAGAAGTATATCACTTGCATGTTTTTGTCATTAAAACTACTAAAATGCCACTCCACATCAAAGTGATCCATAGACTATCAATCCAGCATTGGGTAACTTGAAAATAAGATACCCATTAAATGTTTTTGCAGTGCTGAAGTGATTATAGACAGAATCATGAGAGTTTTCGTTGTCTCTTAGTGTCTTTCCCCAGCATGGGTGTAAGAATCACATCTGCCCTCCAGTTTTGACTGATGGACCTTCGTTCTTTCAGCACTTGAAACTATTGTTTGAGGGAAAGCTGAAAATATGTCCTCTCAATACGGATTTCATCCATGAGTGCAACTTGGATTTCAGGGTTTACAGCATTACAGAGTTTCTTCTACAGAGGTGGCAAGACTGATGTACATGTTTAGCAATGTGTCTAAGTAGATGAAAGTAAAAAAAGCATATGTGCACACACTTGACACTTCTGTAACAAGTTGAAAAGTTTTCCGTGAGTTCAGGAAACCTTGTACGTTCAGATTGATTGGTGCATGCAGTGCCCACAGTTGATGATACCTTTACTTGCTTTTCTTCCTCACTTTGCTCAACACTGCGAACTGGTATCTCATTCTTCTGTGTTTATGTGAAAGATTGAATTACTGAGGTATTTTTCTTGTAAATAATTTCAGACTTCTGATTTCAAGCATTTTAAGGCATTGAAAATAGCATCAGCATTCTGTCTGGTGTAGCATGTTGAAACCCAGGGCATGAGACTCTTAAAGATATTTTACTCTTACAGTGGTGTGTATATAGGATCCTTCCGAGTGGATGGCATGCTGTATGTGTGCACATATGGATACCTAAAATAATAGTCACTGCTGTTGAAAGTTAAATTGTTTGGGTCAGATAAAGGTAGGCTGGAACCCGTATGTAGTTGAGAAGAGCCTGTAAGTTTATCAAGGTCTGTGTATGTAATAACTATTTCTATATAAATACTTAAATGCTGTTTAAATGCTTAAAAGCTTAAACTCAGTTTTGGTTAAAGATGAAGTAAATAACTGGAGAATCATGTTGCAACAAATTGTGGTTTCCACTTAAATGTGTTTCTAAGGGTGATAGGAGGAGGAAACATCTGCTGTTTGGTCAGATGCTGTTAATGAGCTGCATATACTGCCAGTGTATTTCACCTTTGTATCTATTGGGTTTCATTTGAATATTGACATGGGAGGAATTAATCAAATGCCCTTATTGTCTTACCTGCATCTTACTAGTAAGGACTTTGATTCAACTGATCTGTTGAGGGAAAAATATGTAGATTGTAACTGGACGTATTTTCTGTGGCAGGGGGGAGAAGGGTCCCAAAATTTTGTCAAGATAAACGTGGTAGTGTGTGTAAGAGAGAGAGTGGAAGGTGGTGTGGAACTGACATCTCCTGCTCTTTCAGTTGATGGTTTAATTCTCTGGAGTGTCCCTGTAATTTAGACAGCTGAAGAACAGCAAAAAATATATGGGTTGGGGTTTTTGTTCTCTGTTGTTTTTTGACTCCTTGTCCTTTCCTTTCTAGCCCTCCCAAGATGTTGTAAAACAAACTCTGCTAGTGTTTTGGTAGGACAAAATAGTTGGCAGAACACTGTTGCTCACTGTTGGCCAGTTGTCTTTTCTCCAAGGGTTTCCAAGCTGTCTTACATGAAGCAAGAAATTTACTTTCAAGTTAGGCCACGCACTAGCACCTGCTTAGGCGTATAGATTCTGCTCCCAGGTCCTGAAAAGTTACTGAAACCGGCTCATCAATCAATCACAGTCCTGTTTGATTAAGGCTCTTTCTCTTGATACCTCTGCTGTGAAATTTGACATATTTTTACCCCTGTTATGGTTTCTGGGCTGAAATACACTTGCGGGAAGGTGGGGCTTCCCCGAAGTATATATATATATTTTTTTT